>JBBPBX010047810.1:0-13635 GCA_038048925.1 Garcialebias charrua | reverse complement strand
TATTTATTACTGAAGAATATTTTACACATCGAAACTATCTCGTTGTATTTGTTTTAATACTGTGCGATAGTGATGAAATGTATTGATGCTCGGTTGGCTTAGTGGTCTAACACATTGCCTCGAATGTGGGAGACCTGGGTTCGATTCCCGGTCTCGGAAATTTTTGTGGTATTAATTTCTTTTTTTTTTTAAAGCCTTTTGTTTTGGATAAATCGGGTGGAATAGATAAATACATCTACATGTTTATTCTTTGTTGTTGCTTGGTTTATGTTGGTGGCTAGAGTTTTAGTTTGTTTTAGGCAGCAGGCGTGGGGAGGAGGTTGGGGGTTGTCACGCCTCCTCCAGCAACAACCTAAAACAAGCTAAAAGTCTTGCCAACAACATAAACCAAGCAACAACAAATAATAAACATGTAGATGTATTTATCTATTCCATCCGATTTATCCAAAACAAAAGGCTTAAAAAAAAAAAATTAATACCACAAAAATTTCCGAGCCCGGGAATCGAACCCAGATCTCCCACATTCGAGGCATTGTGTTAGACCACTAAGCCAACCAAGCATCAATACGTTACCACTCTATCGCACATTATTAAAACAAATACAATGGGATAGTTTCGATGTGTAAAACATTCTTCAAGTTAAAATACACAAATAACTATTGCCATTCCGAAAACTATAATATGCTTATGATTTGTTCTTTGTTCGACTGCCCCTAGTGGTCTGGAGCACTTCCGTTGTGGCTTTTCTATTTGCAGCTCGTTCTGTATTTGCAGGTCGTCCTCTTTTGGGAGCGCGACTTATCTTTTGCAGTGCGCCTCATCTGTTGGAGCGCTGCTGTTTTCATTTTGATGCGTGTTTCAACTTTTGGAACGCTGTTGTTTTCATTTTGATGTGTGTTTCAACTTTTGGAAAGCTGCTGTTTTCATTTTGATGTGTGTTTCAACTTTTGGAACGCTGTTGTTTTCATTTTGATGCGTGTTTCAACTTTTGGAACGCTGTTGTTTTCATTTTGATGCGTGTTTCAACTTTTGGAAAGCTGTTGTTTTCATTTTGATGCGTGTTTCAACTTTTGGAACGCTGTTGTTTTCATTTTGATGCGTGTTTCAACTTTTGGAACGCCGTTTTCTTTTTGCAGCGTGCTGTTCTGTTTTTGCAGCGCGTTTGCACCCCTCGGCCACCGTAGATTTCCATGCTAAATGGACTGATGTCATCTCAGAGGTTCATGCACAACCTTTATCAGAGAATGAGTCTTAACACGAATGTTGAGGCTTGACGAAACATATTGAAGATGAAAAGTATTTAGTAACCTCAAAGGATCACAGAACTTGGCTAAAATCAAAGGAAGTGTGTGAATTCTGGCAACAACAAAAAAAGAGAATACTGAGTTCTCACGAGTCTCCAAAATGTCTCCACTGTGCCCTCATCATGCCTCAAAACTAAAATGTGGTGCCAGTTTATTTATAACTCATTGCATGATCCACCATGATCACCAAAATAAGCAACAACAACAAAAATTGCATAATGTGCATTTTCATACAAATATGAAAAAAAAAAACACTTCATGCATAGATCATACTGTACAACTACTCGAAGGCATAGTATATATATGTGCAAAGTTCTAGGTATATTCAAGATTTATTTGTTTTTAAACTGACATTATTCCTTTGAATGTAATCAGTGCCAGATACTGTCCTTGACTAAGCTAGCAGGGCTTTTATCATATGTTTTAAAAAAATAGTTAATTCCTGTAAAATGCGACATGATACAGTTTGTGCTGAAGTTCATGAAGGAAGCAGCCAAACGCAGGAAGCAGGAGGTGGGACTGGAGGATATTTTAAGCTTGAATAAACTTACAGAAGTAGCTGCAGAAGCCATACAAGTGATACAAACAATCCTCTGAACAGAAAAAATATCTCATTAAATATCTAAAAAAGCTAAGTCTGGTCCTCTGGACATTCAAAAAAAGAACAAATCAAAACAAAAAAGTAGAAACGTTTCGTCTTTCGTCCGAAAGACTTCCTCAGTCTGAGGTGCTGTATTCAGCTCAGTCTTATAAATAGCACCCTCTCACAGTGGATCAACCAGTTTGCTGCTGACAGCTGAAACCAGCAACAAACTGGTTGATCCACTGTGAGAGGGTGCTATTTATAAGACTGAGCTAAATACAGCACCCCTGAGGAAGTCTTTCGGACGGAAAACGAAACGTTTCTACTTTTTTGTTTTGTTTCGTTTTTTGAATGTCCAGAGGACCAGGCTTAGCTTTTTTAGATTTTTCTACCTGGATTATTGAGCATGCTTCAGGGCTCTCATTAAATAAATCAAAAACACATAGAACCTGGCCACGCATGTGAAATAGAGAAGATAAATTGACACACATAACAAAAAAACAAAAAAAAGGAAATACATGAACTATAAATAGTCTATAGGGAGACAGACAGTGTGCAGGTGAAAACATCCATCCATCCATCCATTATCTTCCGCTTGTTCCGAAGTCGGGTCGTGGGGGCAGCAGCTTGAGCAGGGAAGCCCAGACATCTCTTTCCACAGCCACCTCTTCCAGCTGTTCAGGGAGGATTCCAAGGCGTTCCCAAGCCAACTGAGAGGCATAGTCTCTCCTGCGTGTCCTGGGTCTTCCACGGGGCCTCCTCCCAATCGGACATGCCTGAAGCACCTCTCATGTGAGGCGTCCAGGGGGCATCCTTACCAGATGCCCGAACCACCTAGACTGGCTCCTCTCGATGTGGAGGAGCAGCGGTTCTACTCCGAGTCTCTCCCGGATAACTGAACTTCTCACCCTATCTCTAAGGGAGAGTCCAACTACCCTGCTGGAGGAAACTAATTTCAACTGCTTGTAACCACAATCTCACTCTTTTGGTCACTACTAAGAGCTTGTGACCATAGGTGAGGGTAGGAATGTAGACCGACTGGCAAACAGAGAGTTTTGCCTTACAGCTCAGCTCTCTCTTCACCACAATGGACCGGTACAGAGTCTGCAATACTGCAGATGCTGCACCCATCCATCTGTCAATCTCAGGCTCCATTCTTCCCTCACTCATGAACAAAACCTCGAGATACTTGAACTCTTCCACTTGAGGAATAACCTCACCCTCGACCTGAAGAGAGCAATCCACCCTTTTCCAGTTGAGGACCATGGCCTCAGATTTGGAGGTACTGATTCTCATCCCAGCCACTTCACACACAGCTGCGAACCGCTCCAGTGAGAGTTGAAGATCACAGCATGATGACGCTAACAGAACCACATCATCTGCAAAGAGCAGATATGGAATCCTGAGGCCACTGCATCAGAAACCCTCTGCCAGCTGACTACACCAAGAAATTCTGTCCATAAAAGTTATGAACAGAATCGGTGACAACAGGCAACCCTGGCAGAGTCCATCTCCCACCCTGAAGGGGTCTGACTTACTGCCAGCAACGCAAACCAAGCTCTCGCACCGCTTTTATAGGGACCGAACAGCCCGTAGCAACGGGCCTCCAATCCCATACTCACGGAGCACCCCCCCCCACAGTGTACCCCGAGGAACATGGTCGAATACCTTCTCCAAATCCACAAAACACATGTAGACAGGATGGGCAAACTCCTATGTCCCCTCGAGGACCCTAGTGAGGTAACGAGCTGATCCAGTGTTCCACAGCCAGGACGAAATCCACATTGTTACTCCTGGATCTGAGGTTCGACCAATGATTGAACTCACTTCTCCAGTACCCCTGAATAGACCTTACCCGGGAGGCTGAGGAGAGTGATGCCCATATAATTGGAGCACACCCGCCGTTCCCACTTTTTGAAGAGGGGAACCACCATCCCAGTCTGCCCCTGATGTCCATGCAACGTTGCGAGGGTGTGTCAACCAAGACAGCCTCACAACATCCAGGGCCTTAGGGAAATCAGGGTGAATCGCATACACTCCTGGAGCCCTGCCGCCTTGGAACTTTATAACTACCTCAGTGACCTCAGCCACAGTTATGGATGGATCAACCCCAAAGCCCCCGACTAAGCTTCCTCTATGGAAGGTGTGCTGGTGGGATTGAGAAAGTCCAAGAAGTATTCCTTTCACCTCCCAACGACATCACTGGTTGAGGTCAACAGCAGCCCACCTTCACAGAATACAGTGTTAGTAAAGTGCTGCTTTCCTCTCCTCAGCCGTCTGATGTTTGCCAGAATCTCCTTGGAGCTGACCGAGAGTTGTTATCCAAGGTCTCACTGAACTACTCCCACATCCGAGCTTTTGCCTCAGAAACAGCCAAGGCTGCGGACCGCTTGGCCCTCCGGTACTCCTCAGCTGCCCCCAGAGTCCCACTGGCCAACAAGGCCCAATAGGACTCCTTCTTCAGCTTGACAGCCTCCCTAACCTGGGGTGTCCACCAACGAGTTTGTGGATGGCCACCGCGAGAAGCACTGATAACCTTGCGGCCACAGCTCAAGGCAGCTACCTCAACAAGTGAGGTGCGGAACATGGCCCACTCAGACTCAATGTCCCCCACCTCAGCTGGGATGTGTTTAAAGCTCTCCTGGAGGTGTGAGTTGAAGATCTCTCTGATGGGATCTTCTGCAAGTTGTTCCCAGCAAACTTTCACTACACATTTGGGTCTACCAGGTATCTCCGGCATCTTCCCCCGCCATCTGATCCAGCTCACTACCAGGTGGTGATCAGTTGACAGCTCAGCTCCTCTCTTCACCCGAGTGTCCAAAACAAAGGGTCGCAAATCAGATGACATGACTATGAAGTCTATCATCGATCTATGAACCAGGGTGTCCTGGTACCAAGTGCAATTATGGACACCCTTTTGTTTGAACATGGTGTTTGTGATGGACAAACTATGACTAGCACAGAAGTTCAACAACAGAACGCCGCTCGGGTTCAGATCAGAGAGGCCGTTCCTCACAATCACTCCCCTCCAGGTCACACTGTCATTACCCACGTGGGCATTGCAGTCATCATTACCCCCATCAGATTAAAGGAGTTTCCAGCTGGCACACTTCCCAGCACCCCTACCAAGGACTCCAAGAAGGCTATGCTCTGAACTGTCGTTTGGTGCATAGGCACAGATAACTGTCAGAGTCTATCACCCCACCAAAAGATGAAGGGAAGCCACCCTCTCATCTACTGGGGAAAACTCCAACACACAGTGCCAAGTCAGGGGGCTAAAAGTAGACCCACACCAGCTCGACGCCTCTCACCATAGGCAACTCCAGAGTTGAATACGGTCCAGCCCCTATCAAGGAGATTGGTTCCAGAACCCATGCTGTGCATTGAGGTGAGCCCAATTATATATAGTCAGTACCTCTCAACCTCACGCACAAGCTCAGGCTCCTTCCCTACCAGAGAGGTCACTTTACATGTCCCAAGAGCTAGCTTTGGTAAGCCAGGGTCAGAGCACCAAGGTAAGAGCGCCAAGGTCCCCGACTTCAGCCACTGCCCATGTTGTCACGCACCCGATTTTTATGGCCCTTCCTGCAGGTGGTTGGTCCACAGGAAGGCAAACTCATGCTGCTCCTTCAGGCTGAGCCCGACTGGGCCCCATGGGTAGAGACTAATGGTTTAACAGAGTAACCGAGTTATCGACAGATCGAGTGCTTTGACTTCTATCGAGGCTTTTTTGTCCACCTCGAGTACCCGTAGTGACATCATCACGTCGCGGTTTAACAGAGTAACCTAGACAGATCGAGTGCTTTGACTTCTATCGAGGCTTTTTTGTCCACCTCGAGTACCCGTAGTGACGTCATCACGTCGCGGTAACGTCAGTACGTCACATCACGTGATTAAAAACCGAGCGCGGGGTAGCTTTTAGCTTTTAGTAGACGCTACAAAATGTATTCCTTTGTGCGCACGGATGTATGGAGCTGGTCCAGTCTTGTCAAAAAGGTAAAACAGTTTATAATTTTATAAATTGCGCTACTCATTGAATCATTCTGTTGATTTTCTTTGCTTTGAACACCGTAGTAGATTGTGACAGCAGGGGGCAGTGTTGCATTGCAGGTCACATATATAACACGGCCGAAACGGCGTCCTCTCTCTCGTTTCACAAACAAAAAGAAACAAATATTCATCTCTCTAGACCTATTAAAAACCTATAAACACAATCTCTAAAAGTAAACCTAAATTGCACAGCACTGCAGGCGGTGGTACGGTGTGGCTGTGGCCCCATTTGTTTTTTAAGTTTCGGTTCAGCGCCTTACTTTCACTTTTAATATTAATAATAATAACTAATAGTTTTGTTTTTCCTGTGACTTATCTGCAGTATGATAAATGATAGGAGCATAATAACTGCTCCCAATGTTTTGTTGGTCTTTTTTTTTCTGTTTGTAAAGACGTTTTTATGCATTTATATTTATTTATTTATTTTGCATCATAAGACATGTGACGTCATTTACTAATCGAGTGCCACTCGAGTTTTTTTATGTTAATGTCGAGTTTAAAAATGATGTACTCGTTCAACCCCTAGTAGCCTGGTTAAAACCAGACCCTTGTCCTTCAATTTGCTTCGTAATAGGGTCTGGGACTTCTCCCAAAGACAACGATTTCTCCGGTTGATTTTTGACCGGACCAATCAGAGAACAGAAGGCTGAGTTTTGTTAGTTTAGCCTGGCGAGGTCCAGGCTATCAGATAAATAGCTCAGAAACCACTCGGTGGATATTTTTCTGCTACCAGTGTGTAATTATATGGCTCTAATTTACTGACTGTTGGCCTGGATGAAACATTTGAGATAAAATTCGATTTTTTATTATTTATTTTCGTAGCGCACCCGAGGCTGTTTGGAAAATGTCAACCCGAAACAATTTAAATCCAGCAGATTTGACCATTTCGTGAATTGATTTAGGAACTGTTAAGCTCAGGAACACTTCTGATATAACGTCAGGTAAGAAATATATTTTTTCTCAGCAAATAAATAATAGTTTTTTACCTTGTTTTATTGAAAATTCCTTCGTGGCGGCAGCCATTTTAACTGACGACGTCAGTCGACGTCGTTTAAAACTCCGCCTTCTGTTCTCTGATTGGTCCGGTAATCCGCCTTCTGTTCTCTGATTGGTCCGGTCAAAAATCTACCGGAGAAATCGTCTATGGAGAAAGTCCAGACCCTAGTACGAAGCGAAGTGAAGGACAAGGGTCTGGTTTTAACCAGGCTAAACCCCTAGTAGAGACCCAGGTGTTCACCGACAAGCCCCTCCTCCAGGTCTGGCTCCAGGGTGGGGCCCCGGTTACCCATGTTTGGGCAAGGGCCACCGAGTTCCTTGCTCTGTCATGTCCATAAAAAATATTCTGAATCGCTCTTTGTCTGGCCTTGGGAGACCCAGGGACAATGATAATTGCCCCCAACAACATATCTCCTAGAATCATTCAGGCATACAAACTCCTCCACCATGATAAGGTGACAATTCAAGGAGGAGCAGATGAAAACAGTCAAGATAATTAGAGTAGGACAATTTTTTTTTCATTTACCCTTTATTTATCCATGTAGTCTCATTGAGCCATGATAACTCATTTTCAAGAGAGACCTGTTTTAGGGGGCAGACAGTGGGGGTTACAATTCAGGCCCTGTTTACACAGACACTGTGTGGGGGAAACGCAACTTTTGGGTATGTTAATTAGGTTGAAAGTTTTGCGTTGACATGGGCGAATTCTGTGGATACGACTCTCTCCCCCCTCCACCCCCCGTACTCATGAATTTACTGTAGTTACCATGCTGGGCCTTTAGATGGCGCTGTGATTTTTGGAACCTTCACTACTGCGCAAAGTGCGCATGCGTGCCACTGCTGCCTGATGTAAACAGAGCAGACGAGGCAGCCTGTTTTCCTCTCTGGCTAAAAGTTCAGCTACTACAAGTTGTTGTCAACAAGTTAACAACAAGTTAAAGCTGGAATTTGGATAAGAGTCAACAGATTTGACACCAAGTGGGACCGCTTCATCTAGCAAGCTGCACACCAGTTGCTGACTGGACCGGAACCGAGTCAACATGTCTGACTTTAGTCCGTGAGAATCAGCTGATTTCCAGCAGCGCTACAAGGTAAACAATGTTCTTAATAATGTTTCCTTGTGTTTAGTTCGATCACAGAACAACCAACTGAGGTTTTATTTTTATTTTTTTCCTGCGAGGTCGAAGCTGTTGTTCCACGAAGCGGACCGGCGGTTCGGATGTGGGTCCAGTTTCCAACAGGATGAAAACAACAGAGTCCAGTTCATTAAAGTTCGGTTAACGTGTTTTTAAAAGTGTTCAATTTCATTCAAATTTATGTTCCATTGAAACAATACTCCCTGAACCAACTTCTGGATTGTATGGCTGAAATCAGAGCATGGATGTCACACAACTTTTTACATTTTAACGAGAAAAAGACTGAGGTCCTGTTATTTAAGCCCAGTGTGGGTTCCACTGTTCATGCTGATCTGGGTCCTTTAACACAACATCTGACTGAGACAGCAACTAACCTGGGTGTAAGGCTGGACAGTGATTTTAAGCTGGATGCTCAGATTAAATCTGTGGTCAAGTCCAGCTTTTATCACCTGCGACAACTGGCCAAGGTGAAACCATTTCTGTCACAACGTCATTTTGAGATTTTAATCCATGCTTTTATTACAACTCGTCTGGACTATTGCAACTCACTTTACGTTGGTCTGAGCCAGTCATTACTGACCCGACTTCAACTGGTTCAGAATTCTGCTGCTCGCCTTTTAACTGGTACCAGGAAATGTGAACACATCACCCCTGTCTTAAAATCACTACACTGGCTCCCAGTTTGTTTCCGGATTAATTTTAAGGTTCTTTTGTTTGTATTCAAATGTCTTCATGGTCTCGCCCCACAGTATCTGTCCGACCTTCTCCAGCTGTACATTCCCTCACGCTCTCTGAGGTCAGCAGATCAGCTGCTGCTGGTCGTCCCAAAGTCCAACAGGAGGCTGAGAGGTGACCGAGCGTTCTCAGTCGCTGCCCCTAAACTGTGGAACGAGCTGCCTCTGCGTGTCAGACAAACTGACTCACTTCCTGTTTTCAAGTCTGCTCTGAAGACACATTTTTTCTCTTTGGCTTTTAACACAGCTTGAAATGTTGGTTTTACTGTTTTTAAGTTTTTCTTTTATAGTTTTTACTGTTTGCTGTTTGATCTGTTAATTTATTACTTTTATGGTATTTGTTGTGTTTATAGTTGTATGCTTGTCTGTGTTGGTGTACAGCACTTTGGCCAACAGTGTTGTTTTAAAGTGCTTTATAAATAAAGTTGTATTGTATTGTATTGTATTCTCAGTGTTTGTGACATGAGTTTGTGGTGTTGGATAAATAAATAAATAAAAAATCAACCTGGTGTCTTCATTTTCAGCAGCATGTTAGGCATGACGTAACGAGTCCAGATAGCTTCATTTAGCTCAGATAAATGTAAATATCTCCCACGCTAACATAAATACTGTTTATTATTGTTAAACTGTTAATATATTGATGTACAGATGTATGTGTAGGCTAACAAACTCTGCAAATAGCATCATCTATACTCTGACCAACCCTGCACAAAGCTCGGTTAGGTTCTATTCAAGTCTGTGGAATCACTGGCGCCTCAAATTATTTGGCAATGGATGAACATTCTATTTTTACTGTGTCTTGTTGATGTTATCTTTTTAATTTTTTATATCTTTTTATTTTTGGTGGTGGTTGTTTTTGTTACTATGGACCATATGCGTCTGAAATAAAGTTTTGATTGATTGATTGATTGATTGATATATAGCACATTTAGTATGTTATAGTGCAGCGTGACACGTGAAATGTCCGACTGCCTCGTTAACAGACAACTGGATCCAGGCAGCTGGCTCTCTTCCAACACAGATGCAGGTAAGGTGTAGAATAATTAAATATGAGAATCAAAATATATTCCATCAGCTATAGTTCAGAAAGTGGTGCGTGTGTCCACTGTCCAGTCCACCGCCATTGTTAAAATGCCGGCTGTCTGCGCGTGCGTGCTGCGTGCATGTGTTCAAACAAAAGCTCCACGGGAGATGTTTACATTATCAACGGGGGGTCTGCGAAAAACTTCCACCTTGAGAGCAGGGTTCAAAAACCATCGGAGTCATCGAGGGGGGCCAGCAGCGTCGTGTAGGCGATAAGCAAAGTCGCAAAGAGAAAGTAGCGGTTACACTCAAAATATGCGCCGTGTAAACAGCCCCTCATTCAACCTTTATTTATACAGGCTATCCTCGTTACAATACAGCAATAAGCAACATGCTGGGTCAAAGAATCTGATAAAATAGAACAGGAACTAAGAAAATAAAAACCAAACCAGAACACTAATTATTACAATACAAGCACAGAACACACTGAGCAAATAAAACGCTTTGAGACACAGACTAGAACTTTTAAACATCCATCCATTCATAATCTTTTACCTGCTTCTTACATTTTGGGTTACGGGAGTAGCCAGTGCTCATGTCCAGCAATCACTGTGTGAGAGGCGCGGTACACCCTGGATAGGTCTCCAGTCCATCACAGGGACACATAGAGAAAAATGAGATAAACAACCATTCATTCACTCTCACTCACACCTATGGACAATTAGAGTTACCAATCAGCCTAACATGCATGTTTTTGGTCTGTGGGAGGAAACCGGAGTACACGGAGAAAACCCACGCATGTACGGAGAGAACATGCAGAATCCACACAGAAAGGCTCCCGGACCGGGATTTGAACAGGCATCTCGCTGAGAAGCAGCAGCTCTACCACCGTGCTGCCCACTTTTCAACAAACGTGAAATGTTGTACTTACTAAAGCTTGTGAAATCAACACTTACATGATCAGAGTCAGAGTCAGAGTCAGAGAGAATTTATTGTCATTTGCACCGCATGTAGTACATGTGTTGAAAACGAGATTATGTACACAGGGTCCCAGTTACATCCAACAACAAATGCAAGAGAAATACAATAATAACATCTAGGATTAACTAAGAGAGACATCACATCAGCTAGTAATACACTAAGCCCTAATGTAGTAGAAAAACATCATTATAAACAGCAGCACGAACATGAGCAGATGGTCACAGATGAACGCAGCAACAAGAAACAGATCAGTATCAGTATGATGTGACATTTTGCAGTGTTTATTCTTATTATTTATTTATTCATGAGTCTGACAGCCTCAGGGTAGAAGCTGTTTCTCAGTCTAGTGGTTCTACATTTGATGCTCCTCAACCTCCGTCCCGAGGGGAGTGGTGCAAAGAGTGAGTGTGCTGGGTGAGTGAGGTCTTTCATGATGCAGGTGGCTCTTTTTCTGCATCTGGAGGTGTAAATGTCTGTGATGGTGGGGAGACTGACTCCCACAGACTTCTGTGCAGCCTTCACCACTCTCTGCAGAGCTTTTCTCTCTGCAACTGTGCAGCCTCCATGCCACACATTGATACTGGAGCACAGGACGCTCTCCACTGCACACCTGTAGAACGAGGTGAGGACTGGGCTTCTCAGACCGGCTCGTCTCAGCCGTCTGAGGAAGTAGAGTCTCTGATGACCTTTCTTGATCAGGCTGGTGGTGTTATTGCTCCAGCTGAGGTTATCATTCAAGTGTACACCCAGGTATTTGTAGCTGGAGACCACCTCCACCGCAGATCCACCTATATACAGTGGGGTGTGGGTGTGTTTGTTCCTTCTGAAGTCCACAATCATCTCCTTCGTCTTCTTCACATTCATGTGAAGGTTGTTCTCTTTGCACCAGCTCTCCAGATGTTCCACCTCCTGTCTGTAGCTGGATTCATCATTATCTGTGATGCATCCCACCACAGCTGTATCATCTGCAAACTTAACAATATGACAGCCTGGATGTGTGGCTATACAATCATATGTGAGCAGAGTGAACAGAAGAGGGCTCAGCACACATCCCTGAGGAGAGCCAGTGCTGAGGGTGATGGTGGAGGAGGAGAAGTTGTGGATCTTCACGGACTGTGGTCTGTCTGTTAAGAAGTCTAAGACCCAGTTACAAATAGAGGGGCTTAGTCCAAGTGTGGATAGTTTGTCTATCAGAGTTTGGGGGATCATGGTGTTGAAGGCAGATGTGAAGTCCACAAAGAGCAGACGCACGTATGAGTCCTTCTGATCCAGGTGGGTGAGAGCAGTGTGGACCACGGAGGAGATGGCGTCCTCTGTTGATCGGTTCTCACGATATGCATATTGATGAGGGTCCTCGTTGATGTTGACGGCTGTCTTGATGTGGGACATGACCAGTTTCTCAAAACATTTAGCGACTATCGGGGTGAGGGCCACCGGTCTATAGTCATTCAGACCAGTCACTGTGGAGCTTTTTGGGACTGGGATGATGGTGGCGGTCTTCAGGCAGGTGGGAACTGACTCCAGTGCAAGTGAGGTGGTGAAGATGTCAGCCAGCACCTCACAGAGCTGGTCCGCACATTCCTTCAGAACTTTCCCTGGGATGTTGTCTGGACCCGTAGCTTTATGAGGGTTGATCCTTCTGAGACTGCCTCTCACTTGTTATTGTTATGATATTGTTCATATCAAGACAGAAAGTGACAAGACAAAGTGGTTCAAAACATCAAAGTTCATGCTCTGTAACACAGGTACAAAAAATCCAACAAAGTTAAGTCAGGTTAAGTCAGAATGTCCCTCTGGACATTTTTTTTAAGCGGCTTGTCCTTTATCCAGACGACTAATAAAAAGAAACCTTCCAGAGGAACTGATTATTTTTGTTAGATGTTTTTTTACCAGGATTATCGAGCATGAACTTTGATTGGTAATATACATTTTATTCAAGACTGTATTAACTCTATACAACCTGATGTCAAATTGTATTTTTTGTACTTCTTACGTGTCCGTTTTTGGTAGAGCTGTTTCCTCCCAGCGAGAAAGTCACCGGTTCAAATCCCGGCCAGGGGCCTTTCTGGGTGGAGTTTGCATGTATTCTTGATGCATAGATCTTTTTGAGAGTTTCAATAAAATCAATCAAGTTTTTTTTACGATATATTTTGCTAACAGACAAACATATGTGCACAGACAGACAGGCAAAATCATTATTGCCTGCCTTTCACATTTTGGCAGTGATTGATAATGAATTGGCCCCAGAACCCCAGAACTGAAATAAAAATAAGTGAAACATTGCTGACAGTAGAGAAGACATGCAGAGCTCATCATTCAGATACCATCACGGTTGATTGAAAGAATCATAGAAACACACTTGAAAACAAATAAAACTTTGTGTCATTTAGTTGTTTTTTTCTGACACACCCAGTAAGGCAGCAGGGGGTGTATTTGCAAAAGCATAATGCACAGTAATGTAACCTTTTGTGAAACTGTTAATTATCTCCATTTACAAACATTTCCAAGTCCTACATGCAGCAAATATAACTAAACCTTTACTCATAAACACTCCAAAGGCAAATTTGACTTTCCAGACTGTCTGCTGTTGACTTATTGACTGTCTGATTTAAATGATGTCATCCTGATGAAATGCAGTATGAAACTCAACATAGACACAATCTGTGTTCCAAGCTGAGAGAGAGAACAGGGAGTTCAATCCAGGAGAACTTGCTCTTTGAAGCTTGTTTTTCATTAGATGCAATGAACAGCTGAAGTTAGTAAGGTATGAGTGATACATTTAGAGGGTAAAATGTTTTTCTTTTGTCATATATATATATATATATATA
>JBBPBX010047808.1:0-26002 GCA_038048925.1 Garcialebias charrua | reverse complement strand
CGTGGCGTAGTGGTAATGGCAGTCGTCCCCCGATCGGAAGGTTGGAGGTTCGAATCCCGGTTCCCCACACCATGTGTCGTTGTGTCCTTGGGCAAGACACTTAACCCTGAGTTGCTCCCGGTAGGACTGGAAGGCGCCTTGCATGGCAGTCGCCGCTACCGGTGTATGAATGGGTGGATGGTTGGTATTGTAAAGCACTTTGGGGCTCCTCACAGGGGGTTGGAAAGCGCTATATAAATAAGCTCCATTTACCATTTACCATTTATCTCTGCAGGAAATTCAGTTTAATACATACAGTATAATTAATTATGAAATCCTATTTTACACTGTTGTCCAAGTTTTCAGGAGCTGGACTTGTGCAGTTTAATATATTTGTCTCGTAATAAAAACTTTTTTCTATTCCTTGCAAAAATTCACAAGACACCAATACAAAACATAGACAGTAAATATGTAAAACGGCACAGAATCATACACAGCATTACATTACATTACATTACATAATTTTGTTTTTCTGAAAGATAGAGTTCTAAACATTTATTAACCCATTAGTGTGAATGTGCACATGTTGTAATTGAACTTCTATCCTAAGTCTTCCAGGATATTTTCTGCTCATTTGATGTTTGTTTTTGTGTAGTCCCAGAGGTGATCGATGGAAACACCCTGACTGCCACTGTCGTGGACCTTAACGCCTGGGTCGAGTACGAGTTTCGAGTGTTGGCCAAAAACAGCGTTGGGATTGGAGAGCCTAGTCCTGTGTCAGTCAAAACGAGGACAGAAGATGCAGGTGCGTGATCATTCATTCATCTTCTACTCCCAACGTTTGATTTCATTCTTGTAGATCTGACAAGGTCTTTGTTCTGCAGTTCCAGACGCAGCACCAGGTGATGTGGGTGGAGGAGGTGGAAGCAGATCTGAACTGGTCATCACATGGGAGGTAAATCACCAGTCTTATGTTCTAATCCTTTTTATCCTTGAGTGATGCGCTTAATATTTCCACCACACCCTTGTTTTATTGGGTTATGGGTGTCATAAATTTGGAGCCAATTGACGGCTGTCGCTGCGGTCGTTTTCATTTTTCTTAAAGAGTCTACAACCCGGCAGTTAATTTCGTTTATGAAGCTAGGATCAGTGTTGAATTACTGCTGCTGAGTCAAGACTGCAAAGCTCAAATCCAGCAATCATGAACCGGCTCGGTAGCTGAAAGATAAGATAATATTGTCTGAGTCATTAAGCGTTGAGTTATCTCACCGGTTTCCCATTTAATTAAATGCAGAATAACTTTTTATTTAAAAAGCTGCCTATATGATCTGTAATGAGTGCAGGTGTTTTTAAAATGATGTCCTACGGCTCGTTTTGTTTTATCAGGTGGGTCACTAAAGTCGTTTGAGCACTTCTGAGTTTGCGGTGGTTGTGCGAGCCCAGCGCTGGAGTGAATGGGAGTGGTTTGTATGTATTTTAATATCACTCGTTTTGTTTTATCAGGTGGGTCACTAAAGTCGTTTGAGCACTTCTGAGTTTGCGGTGGTTGTGCGAGCCCAGCGCTGGAGTGAATGGGAGTGGTTTGTATGTATTTTAATATCACTATAGTTTTGTGTTTCACTCTCAGCCTGTTCCCGAAGAACTGCAGAATGGCGAGAGCTTCGGTTACATCATTGCTTTCCGCGCATTTGGAGAAGTTAGCTGGACCCACGTGGCCACCTCTGCCCCCGGCGCATCTCGCTACGTGTACCACAATGACAGCATTGCACCCTTCTCCCCATTTCATGTCAAAGTTGGCACTTACAACAGCAAAGGGCAGGGCCCCTTCAGCCCAGTGGTGACCATTTACTCCGCAGAGACTGGTAAGGATGGAAATGTGGGGGATCTCTGCAAAGCGATAAAGCTATTTCTTTTTTTTTGTTGAAAAGGACAAAATTATGAAAGTGGTTGTACTGCATTTGTTGTATTAGGGCTGTAGAGACCATTTTTAAGGGTCGAACAAAAAAGGTATAAAGCGTGGGACACAATTGCCAGACATTTTGTGTAAGGGGAGGCAGTTTCTCTCTAAATATCACCACTTTCCCTTAAAAGACTGTATCAAGGTAAAAAAAAAAAAGAAACAGTTGGCATTTAGATCTATGCCTCCACGCAGCCTGCTGAGAGGGAATCAGTGTGTGGTGTTAGTCCATTTACCAGCTTCACCTTTTTTGTGATGATTCATCTAAGCAATGATCAAATTTTCAAATATAAAAATGTGAGGAATTTACTCCGCTCATCTCTGCGCGGAAGCGCTCAGTCTCGTGTCGTCTGTTTTCAGAGCCAAGCGCAATGCCGGCGGGAGTTTGGGCCAGGAGTGCCTCAGCCTCCAAGATTGAAGTGAATTGGCAGGCTCTCTCCTTCACCCCTGAACGGGTGCTGGGCTATGAGGTACTTTTCATTCATTTAAATGGAAACTGATATCACACACAACACAATTCAAATGCTTGTCATCCCCTCTGTTGTATCTGGAAGCCTTCGCCTCTAAACTGTGTCGCCATGGAAATGGCTGCTTCGGTTGCGCGGCTGGTGTGGCTAGAATTATACACTTCTTTGTATCAGCATGACAGGAAAACATGTCAGATGGGTTTTAAGAAGAGAAAGGAAAATTGTCCATTTATAGGCTTTCTGATGTTGGTGTCATTTATGAAAAGGCATAATGCAGAGATCCGTGGTAGAAATCTTCATGTCAGAACACCAAAGGGTGCCATCAGACCACAGCAGAAACTGTAGACAGCTCGTGGTACTGGGACCCGTCTGTATTTTTGTATTGGTTGGAAAGCTCAAATGAGACGTGTTAGCGCTCAGAGTATGTGTTAGGGATGACTCTCAGCTAAGAACACACCAAATTTTAGGACAGTTATGTGACTGAGTTATGTGTTTGTTAAAGGAGACCACATATTGGTTTCATACATTTTTATGGTATTTCTGTGGGCTATCCAGACCATATTTATTCAATTTAATGCACAAAATAATTCTTAGATAATAAAATATCCCCTTTCTAGTTATGCATTTTCTGACTTCCGTTCTAAACGACCAGTTTATGATAATGAGCTCTGAATGCCACGCCCTACAAAAATCTGTTTACATTTACTCCGCCCTCTGAAACAGCCAGTATCTCTAATATGTTGTTGTTTTAAAATTAGCTCTTTTTTAATTACTCATTTGACTTACTGTTAGTGCTAGCTTAAGATAAGTTACCGAAAGCAGTCTGTGCGCGCCGCCATTTGCAGCTCCTTTTAGCATTAGCCCACCTCCAAGGATAATGATAGCTCTTCCTCCTCCGGCACACCGCCAGCTCCGCTCGTTGCATGCGGCGCTTTTGGGAGCGATCGCTACTTCAGTCCACACACACACAAAGTTCACCGAGTGTCTCCAGTTAATTTATCCGTATGAGGCAACCTCTGACCCCACGGACCTCAAAAGCCAGCAGTTCCCAGCAGCTCCCTCACGCAGATGGTGCCTTCGCCGGCGGTCTGCTCGTTTTATTTCTGCCGGCTGCGCGTTGGGAGCGATCGCTAAAAATTGAACTAAAACGTAAAAATAACAATTATACTTTATTTATAAAGCCATTTAAAACAACCACAGCTGCAACAAAGTGCTGTACACATGAAATTAAGAACATTTAAACAAAAGATGAGATGAAATCAGGAATCAGGTGAGGGGCTGGACTCAGGTTTGGTGTGGGTTGTGGCTGCGGTTTGTGACGTCACAAGCCGCAGGAAGTGAGAAACGAGACAAATCTATCACAGACAAATAAATCTACTTAGAGTAAATAAACCACTGGGTGCATTTCTTTGGCACTAGGACTGTTTTTTTTATGAAGTACATACCCAAAGTTGAGTAAAAAAACCATTAAAAAGTGAATTTTGAATCTGTGGTCCCCTTTAAGGTTCATTAGCTGTAGCGGCCATCTTGAATCAGGCTGAATCCAAACGTTATTTTGTCTAATTGTACATCCGGTAGTTACTTTCTGAGAGTTTTAATAGAATTCATCCAGTGGTTCAGGAGATAGTTTGCTAACAGACACACACAGAGCTAATTACATTATCACCCACATTTCATTTTGACAGGTAAAACTAAAGTACAATGGGCGTCATCTAGCACCATTTCTTTTCGGGCTTTCGGTTGGGCGTGATAACAAAATTAATGTTTATTTTATTCCAAACTGTAGTTGGAATTTGATCCATAATAAACTATTCAAAAGCATATTTTAATCAGTCAGCTTTCAATTAGTGGAATGATTAATACTCCCTACCATTTGCATAATACTGATGTATTGTAGAGTTGAATAACGATGCAATAAATCCATGAGCGACTTGAGCGACAAGAAAGAAAAGGCCTTGATTGTTCCTTTCTGGAATCGCTTATTTGTTTCATTCATTGATCAGAAATGATTTACCGCTGTGTGCTTCCCTGCTGCTGCATTTCTGCTTTTGAATGTTGCTTGGAAAAAAAAAACACAAAGGAAAAATAAAAATAAGAATACAGATACCATTGTCTACAATATCCACAATTTTTAAAACATTTTTAAAATGATTAATTTGTCAAACAAATTTGTGAAGTTGATTAAAGAAAATCAATTTCACACCAAAATTACAGAGCTACCGTTTTATTGGCATTTTACTGTAACTGTGATTCCTGGGAGTTATTACAATGTGCAAAAAACTTCTGATATGAGATGAAGAAAACTGACCTCTCTCTGCAAGATGCACCCAGCAGTCTAATGTTAAAGCAGCACATTTCTCTCAGACCACTGGGAACCATTTCCAACATTGTCTCAGGCTGCATGAACACACTGCTTCAATCCAAAGATGTCTCTTTCATTTCCAAACTAAGTGACACGCTCTCTGTCTCTAAAGGTGGTTTACTGGGAGGATGACACCAAGCCAGAGACTATGGGGAAGGTTAGAGTGCCATGGAACCAAACCTCGGTCACAGTGAACAGCTTAGCGGCACACACGCAGTACTTTTTAACAGTCAGCGCCTTCAACACGGCGGGCACGGGCCCCTTCCTTCCTGCGATCAACGTCACCACAAAAAAGCCACGTGAGTTGCAGCACAACTTTTCATCCAACCTTTATTTATACAGGTTAGTCTCATTGAGTCACAAGAACTCATTTTCAAGAGAGAACTGTTAAATAAAATAAAAAAAAACTTTGACTGCAGAGCTTCAGGGTGTCTCACAGGACTGACACAGTTGGACAGCCCATGTGTGAGACAACAGTTACAGCTGTTTGCAGCTGAATGACGAGCGAGCCGTGTGGTCGCGTTCGCCAACAGTTTCTGGAAACTGTGGCCTACAGTTGCAATCAAAGATTGTAAAACTACCACAGGCCATGTGCATTATAATGCTGTCGTACTGCGACTACTTTGAAAGCGTCTTTGCTGCTCGACTTTTTAAAACGTGTTCAAAAACTCAAGCATCAGGACTGTGGGGAAGCTGTGGCTGAGTGGTTGGAGCAGTCATCCTCCAATACAAGAGTTGGGGGTTCAATTCCACCAGCAGTCACATGCTGAAGTATCCCTGGGCAAGACACTGACCCCCTCATTGCCTCAGATATTTGTCCCATTGGTGTATGAATGTGATAAAGCACTGATTAGTCTTTGTGTAGATATAGTAGAGTGCTGTATGAATGGGTAAATGAGGGCACAAGTTGTAGTGCAAAGTGCTTTGAGTATCTTTATAAGATGGAAAGACACTATATAAGTACAGTCCGTTTACCATTTGTGAGACTTGGGAAAGAAGTTACAAGCAGGTATCACAAATAAGTCAGATCAGATCATCTGGACAGATTATTCCTGGCTGAAACATTTCATCCCTCATCCAAAAGACCTCATCAGTCCGAGGCCTGCCAACAAACCCTGACATACAAATACATGCGCGTAGCCAGGGGGGGTTCGGGGGGTTGAACAAACCGCCCACTTTGCCTATGAAGTCCCGCCTACAACTCCCGCACAACACAAGTTCTGTGTTAAGAGAGGTGGAAAGAGAAGGTATGGAGATGCCGCTACTGTCGAACCGGTTAACACCATAGACTTAATATGCCTGTGGTTAACACAAACTCCTTTTTTTTTATCCAATAAAAGACAAACATAAAATAAGTTGAAATATTGCCCACTTCGACGATTCGAGTTCAACCAAGTGAGGATCGAACCCGAGTCGAGAGAAAGTTTGGAGTGGCAACCCGACACGCTTCCAGTGAACCACCTGCTCTCTCCAGGTCCACTTTTTCTTTAAACAAGCCGCCCCTTATAAAATCCTGGCTACGCCCATGAAATAGCACCTTTTCCAAAGTGGTTCAAACCAGTCAGCTGTGGAACTCCAGAAACCAGTCCCTCACATGTAAAATGGGACCATCTGTCCAACAATCGATCATCGGCACAGGTGGTCCCCGACTTATGACGTCATTGATATACGAGGTTCCGGACTTACGAGCGGACTAACGAACAGTAAAGTTGTACAGAAAATACAGAAAATACAGCACTGGTATGTGTTTTTAGATGAAAGTGTGTTAGCTAACCGTTTGTAAACAAAGTTCTGTGCATGTTTATGAACCAGTATGTACGTTTGTGTTGAAAAACGGGTGTTCGGCGCAGCGCTAGCATACATTTTCCGACTTACAACCAAAAATCCGGACTTACGAGTGACACGTGTTTCGGGTTCCGACATGCGAATTTTCGTCTTACGAGTGACTCGTAGGAACGGAACTCGCTCGTAAGTCGGGGGACAACCTGTATATAACAATCAACCGTCAGAGGCCCGATAGCCACTTGCCATTCACCGAACCAGCCTGAGGACAACCTAGCCAAAAGGATTTAAAAGAGTTCTGATGTAAACTCCAAACTAAATGTTGGCAGAGGCGGCAGCTATAATGGTTCTGAATGAACTCTTTTTTTTAAAGATTTTTTGTGCAGAAATTATCTGATGTGTGTTGATAAATGTTTTCATCCTCTATTATCATTCCTGGAAGCAGTCTGATATATTGTTATGATAATTCCAGTTTACCGATGAGACTGTAATTTGTTTCTGTGTTGAACGTAGAGATAAATACTTTTTATATTGTGCAGCGCCAGCCCAGCCACCGCAGAATATTGATTGGACCCTAATTGGCTCTCAGCTGTCTCTGTACTGGGAGCCGGTGGTGGCAATGGAATCAGAGTCAGACGTCACAGGCTATCAAGTGAGTTTCTTTGTGATAACATGTTTATTAATGCTCTGGATATGGCTGAGTGTACACTCGGGCTCCAAGAATGCATTTTTAGATTGTGTCTTCCTTTCTTCGTTCAGCTTTCATACTGGAGACAGAGACACAAAGGGGTAAACACGATGACAACAGGCAATTCAACAGCAGAGCTGACCCTCCCAGAAAACGACGAGGACTTTATAATTCGAGTTCAGACGTTGAGCGAAGGAGGACTGGGTCCAGCCTCGGATCCCATACGAATCCACAGACTCAGTAAGCTTTAGCTTTTTATCATTTATATTTTACATTTTATATTGACTTTTTAAAGAGAAATCACCCAACACTTTTTAATTCTGGCAGAAACATTTAGTCCCCAACATTACTAATGTCCTTACTTCCCTCACTGGGCTCGTCTGGGCTTTTGTTTTGCTGAAATGTGCAGCGCAATCCATCTCTGTCGCCAATTCTCTGTTTACAAGATGTTATTGCTATCCTGTGGGACTGTTTTTTTGCCTTTAAAATGTCGAAGTTCTGTTTTGTATCCCTGAAAGCGGCAGTTTAGAGAGAGTTAGAGCTCTTTACTGGCTTTTCTTTTACAAAGCAAAAGCTACTCTCTGGACAGAAAGTGAAATATGTAGGCCAAACACATCAGCAGGTAAAACATAAAGCAGCATTTAAAGAAAGTGATATCTCTAAAGTTGTTCAGAATAATGTATTTGGCATCAGCTAGGTATATTCTGTAAATACATTGGCATTTATTTTTTTTTATTATAGGGAAAGGTTCAGCAAATTACAAGAGTGAACAAGCTCACTTTCTGTACCGTATTTTCCGATGTATAAGTCTCATCAGTCCAAATATGTCTAATAAAGTTTTTTTTTAAAAAACATAAATAAGTTGCTTTTCCACATAAGTCACATCTATTATGTGTCACTGCTGACCACCTGGAAACGTGGGCCAGTGTTGTGCTAAAAATTAATTAGCTGCCAAAATGGCAGCCACAGGAGTGTTCACAGGAGGACTTTAACAAGATTAACACTTAAAAACAATTGTTTGTTTGCTTGAAATTATAGCAAAGGTGTGTCTCAGTTTAACTTTTCATTAATAAATGCACTTTAATGGTCAAATCAGCTGCATTTCGCTGTGTCGCCCATGCGAAATGCAGCTGATTTGACATTTGTTCCTGGAGTTCCGGAGCGAGATGAAGGTGGTTTAGTATGGCAAGCCAAGTGTCTCATTAATAGCCACTTTTACCTATTAATGATACACATGGCTTGCCATAAGGCTCGAGGGCCCTCTAGCAGATGCAAATGGTAATGTTTATTATTTTCCATGTCAGAATGAAGGAAATCGTCAGATCTCAGCCAAAAATTGGGCTATAAATATGGGGTGGAAAACGTATATTAGTTGCTTCGTTGTATAAAGGCCCCCCCATAGCTCTGCGTTCGGCCGTACGCCGTACTACGCGCGCGTTCTGTGCGCACGCGTTCACCCGCACAGCTCTGCGTTTGTTCTCGCGTTCATTCTCACGTTTTCGGTCCAAATTCTTTACGTTATTTGAGCAGCCACAGCGCAGAGCGTTCGCTGATTGGTCATTTGCTGACACGCCTACTGAATTGATTGACAGGTCGGGGGAGAGAAAAAAAGGCGAGCCGGCAGCTTCACACAGCTTCAGCCGCAGCGGTGTTCTGTGTTTATATCTTATTAAAAAGTTCTAAAAAAAAAAAAAAACAGGGAGCGCTGGTCCTGCAGCCCACAGCCCACCAGGAAATATGCAGAACCTCGCGCAGCCATGTTGGACCCGCTCGTGACAAATTCATTCATTTCCTCATCATTTCAGTCATGGAGTCAGCGGAGGAGGAAGCGATCACTTGACTTTTGGCAAAAAACAAACAAAAGAAAAGGCCAGATCAGGGTTGAAAAAGAGGAATTTAATACATTTGTGTCACATACAAAACAGTCCAGCGCCGGGCAGTTCATTGTGAGGCAACGTGTTTGCGTATGCGGCCGTAAAATTTGAGCTTGGCGCGTACATGGTACGCTTGTGCCTCTGCGTACGTACGGCGTACAGACAGCGTAGTACGGCGTACGGCCGAACGCAGAGCTATGAAGGGGCCTTAAGTCCAGGACTTGCAAATGTATGCAAAAAGGTGCGACTTATGCACTGGAAAATACTGTAGTTTGAGTGTTAAGAGGCAAACTGCATTGAGTTTTTTTTTCCCACTTTAAGGCATATTTAAGAGATTTATAAGAAATTGTGGAGGATTTGCCACATTTTCTGTTAGACTTTGGAACATCCCTCTGTTTTTTTATGATTGTTTGTTTTTTTGTTTACTGTCGTGGGGAAAAAAGGGATTCCCAAAACAATCAGGCGTAACTTCATCAGATTTATTACAACGCTTTGGAGAACAGTGAGCAATCACAGAAGATCCATTCATTTACAAGTACACATTTATCAATGCCTTCACCTGTCTGAGGTTCTGATCCGTTCTGACTTCCCAAACTAAAAAAGTTAATTTTGTAGAAACACCCAGCCTCCCAGCCTCTCCGTGCCCTGTCGAGCTGTTATCAGAACCCAGCTGCAGACAGAAGCGATGAGGTAGAGGGAAAGACAAACAGCTCCCAAGGGCTCTCTGGAACCACGTCACTGTAATCATATCAATCAAACCTTGAGGATAATAAAAATGATCTCTTTCTGTCTCTTTACTGACCGGTCACATCAAGACTGATTATTACATAGAGTAAAGATCATGGAACATTTTACTATCATTCATAATAATGGTAAAAGAGCAGTGCATTAATACATGAATCAAGTAAAATGATGGAGCATGGTGAGTGAAAAAACACACATTCCCTTGACATTACTTTGGCTGTTTTTACACTCGTTTTCTGCTCAGTTCTTGGACTTGAGTTCAACTTGTGTGGTGTATGTTCATAATTTTAAAAACATGGACAAGGAGAGGTCTAAAAACAATCTACCAGAGATGGAAAAAATCTGAAAGTCAATTCTTCAAGATTAAAAAAAAATCCAGTGAAGATCAGACACCAGATCTGACAAATGCATCACTCTCCAGTTGATCATTGATTTATTATATGTCAGGATTTGGGGTAATAGTTTTTTTTAGGAATCGTTTTGTTGAAGCTTCAATACTAATTCATCTGTCAAACTGTGGTGTGTTTATAAACTGACCTAAAGGACTGGGAACAAACTGCGTCTGTGACCGGCTGCTGGTGATAAAGTGCTTCAAGATTCAATTTAAAATAGGCGATTTGCCAAGTTGTTTGTTAATTGCACACAGAACACCGGTTCAACCCTTGAGTTTTGGAGTATTTCTCTTCCTGAATCAGTTATTGGATCGTGTTAAAGGGACAGTCCACTCATCTTTAAAGTGATGTTGTTTTTATTAGTTATCAACAGTTGGTGCCTCATCAGTATTCTTTTACACCAGTATAAAAGAGTTGTGATTTTTTTATTTATTTTATTTATTAGTTCTCTGCATTGAACTCATCACATGTGAGATACACCCAGGTGGAGCAGTGGGCAGCTATGTAAGCGCCCGGGTAGCTATTAGGAATTAGGTGTCCTACTCAAGGATACCACAACGTGGGCATGGTGGGGAGTTGAACCTGCAACATTCTGGTCCTAAGTAGGTTTCACTTCCTCTACACCATCTAAGCCCATTTAGTTATAGTCTGAATAAAGATAAAATAAAATTCAAAACTGCCGCTCATTTGGCCAGCCATTAGCCAAGCCTAGACAAAGATGTTTGCCTCTTTCCATGACTGACAAGGTATAAACTATTGACAACTACTAGACCAAACATCACTTCAAAGTTGATGACACTATCCCTTTAAGAGGCTTAACAAGAAAAAAGATCATCCAACTGAAAATTTGCCTGTTACCGGACTCAATATGATTAGAAATACAGTCAACTTCTGCCTACCGTATTTTTCTGAGTATAGGTTGCACCTTTTTATCATTTTTACATGGCCTGCGACCTATACTCAGGTGCGACCTATATATGGCTTTTTATAAAATAAGCTGATTTGTAATCATTTATTAACAAAAATTAAACTGAGACACACTCTTACAATAATGTCAGCTAACAAATATTTTTTTAGGTGTTTATCCTGCTAAAATTATTCATTTATTAAAGAAAAGTTCAGCTCAGACACATATTTGCTATAATTTTTTATCAAACAATTAATTGTTTTTAAGTGTTAATCTTCTTAAAAGCCTTGCTGTGCGCTCCTGTGGAAGAGACATTTGCAGCAGAGCTAAACACGGTCCACATTTTGACGTAGGTGCGACCTATACTCAGGTGCGACCTATATATGGATTTTTCCAATTCTTTGGCAATAATTGGACAATGCGACCTATACTCTGGTGCGACCTATACTCCAAAAAATACGGTACTTGAAATGAAAGTATTAAAATAGTGAAGGACGACTTGGGACTTTTGCACAGAACTGTATAGACAGCGATGCTGCTGAAGAGACAACCATGACTAGAAAGTTCCTGGAGAAACTTTGATGGAGACTGCCAGGCACGCTCTCAGCTACCACAAAGTTGCTGCTGAATAGCTCTAGAAATGGCTGTTATCATATTTTATCCTTTTTAGCTAAGGTGGCCATTTTGGATTTTAGATTTAGATTCAGTATATGATAGGGAACATTCTCAGTTATAACCTTACCAAATTTCAGCTCTGCATGTGTAAAATGGCCGAGTTAAAGCCATTTAAAAGTAGCATTGGCGGCCATCTTGGACTTTTGATTTTGATGCATTATTTGATATAACATCTGTGGGGGTACATGCAGCGGTTCAGGCTGCATTAAAGCTGACGGAAGAGTAAGATATAAATAAAGTTAAGAAACCTGTTTGCAAGGTGAATATTCATCATCATCATCATCATCATCATCATCATCATCATCATCAGCTTTATTTATAATGCGCTTTAAAACAGCCACAGCTGAAACAAAGTGCTGAACATCAGTTACAAACAAGATAAAAGAGAGCATAAAAACAGAGCTACAAAACTAACACACAGTGAACTAAAAACTCAATTTAAAATACAATAAAATGACAAGTTAAACAGATAAAATCAGTACCAATAAAAACGAAGTAAAATCAAGTCTCAGTTGGGTTGAAGGCCAATGAGTAAAGAATATTAACAGGTGTCTTTCTTTCCCCGTCTTTTAAAAGGTAGCCCCCAATTACAAATACAGTAGTATAACACTTGGATGCCAGCTGACATCTTGTCATTTTGATGATGATGATGATTGTGTGTGTTTTGCAGGTATGAGTGCTCGTGGCTCCACAGCCTGGAGTGTGGATGTTTCTCCGCTCTCCTTCTTCTTCGCCATTGCAATACCTACGTTCAGGTCAACGTTGTGACACTACTTTGCTCTGCTTTTCAACATTTACTTTTGATATTTTTAATAATTTCTGACAATGGCCATGTTTCCTTTTGTTTCTTTTTTTTTTAAGATAACAGTTTTGTAAAAGTATACGACAGTGTAAGGATGGAGTGAGCTGTCAGACAATTAACATTAAATGCTTGTTTGTTTTTTTTGTTTTTGTTTTTGTGGGTCTGACAATGTTGCCAGATGGGAACAATACTCTACTACAACTTTTTTGTTTCCTCACTCTAGAGCGATAACAGATGCCTTACTTCCATTCATGTGCCAAAGTAGTTTCTGCCTTCCCCTTGTTATAATGCAGATAGCAACACACTCCTGCACATTCAGCTCATTGCAGTTTGTTGCTGTCGAGGACTCGGTGTACCTTGCGGAGGATCTTAGTGAAAGGTTGTACTTTTTCATTTTTCATAATCACACTTAAATTAGGATGTCTAAACATGTTCATTCACCCATTTACGTGCCTTTGGAGATTCTTGTAACGGCCTCACATAAAGACGCTGGCAGTTGACAATGTCACGGCTCATCCTGCACCTGCAACCATTTTTATTTTAAAGCGCTCCATTAAAAATATTTTATAACTCCCGTTAGTGTATTAACATTTTACCATGTATCGTCTGATTTTAGAAACCTGGAGGTAACACGAGGTAACATGTTCTCCTCCTAGTCATTTTAGTGGCCAGGTGCTTGACTGACTCGACTGAACTCTGCACATTATTCTCAGAGGGAATTTGTTTGAAAAAATTAGGACTAAAAATAATGAGCCAACAGAAAAAGTTAGGTGATTTCATTTCCTTGTGCATCAAGAAAACACTAAATCATAATCTGGTTCCAAACATGATCTTTACATTATTGAACTACAATATATTTGCATCCATAACCCAAAAAGGTTATCCGTCAGAAAGTTATGACATAAGAATTTTCATTATTGTTTGATTTTAAGAGTTATGCAAGAAATGAATAAAGTGTTTAGGTTTGAAGTCTTGCAGCTTGTAGATCTGAGCAGCAGGTGATCTGCAAAACTGATACAGTCTCGAAAGCATGGCGCGAGAAAAAAGTTTTACACTGGTTGTGAAATCATGTGAACTGGATGGGAATGATGCTTGATTTTCAAATCAAAAGTGACAATGATGATGATTTGACTGAACAGGTTGTCCACAGAATTTCACAAAACGCTCCACTCTGAAACCTTGACAATATTTTAGCAGCTGGTTCGTCTAAATGCCTTCAAATGGATTGTGTGCTCGTAGAACATTAGAAGTTGTTATGAATTTAATTAAACAAGATGCGACAGCCAGGTTTAAATAGACACTTATGAACACATGAAGCACAACCCAACAGAAAGCCACTTACAGACTGTAACAGATGGGGTTCTCAGGTCTAACACATTTCAATTTACACTTTTTGTATGCTCCCCCTGCAAAAACCTCTCATTTCCCTTACAGGGATCAACAAAGTCCCTGGACAAAAGGAGAGCGACGCTCCATGGGCAGGGCACAGCAACCTTACTGTGCAACCTGTCGCTGATTCAACATGTTAAATGTGTTAATTCTGCTGGAAAAGGGGGAGTTAAAGGGATCTCAAAGAGCCAATGGTGCCTTAGACACAAAAACACACAACAGCTGTTCATCAAAGATCCAGATGTTCTCAGTGCCTGATTTTTGGCTTGGTGCACGAGGCTTCTGTACCCGGCTAATTAAAGAACAACCTAGGACTAAATTAAAACAGGCTGGAGCAAAAGTTTTTTTTGTGTGTGTGTGTGTGTGTGTGTTTGCATTTTTGTAGCCACTCTGTATCAACCTTCGCTTCCTTAGCTCTCTTTGCAGAGTTTTTACTTATAAAAAATAAATGAGTTACATTTTACCAGTCTGAAGTGGCCACAGTCACGTGGATGCATCCTTTGTAGTGCGGTTTTTCTGTTTCAGCAACTTGAACAGATCATCTCGGTAAAATATACACTTGTTATTATACAAGCTGCAGTTAAGCTTAAGTTTTGGACAACTTTAGGGGAAAAAAGTGTCCGTTTTTTAATTAAATCAAGTAACTGTTTCATAAATTCAAGTAAAAATAACTTAGATTTAATCCAAAGTTTTGCTGGTCGCACGTGGTCGTACAGTGGCACTTTCACACTAACATGACTTCTCGAAGCCAGCTGCTACATTCCCTCTTCTGTACAGTCTAATGATTGCTCTCACCGAAACCGATAATCCCACATTCACCTCACATCCACTTCACAGTCACTTCACACCGCACGCCAGGCATGAAAAGGTGAGAAAGTAAGCTGGCTTTGAACCTCCATCTCATTTGTTTCCTAACACAGCCTTGCATTTACCACCGAGTGAGACCTTGCAGATGTGTTTTGTGAAAGACGAAGACGCCTGCCATTATCATTAGCTGTATTTAAGCAGTTATTACATTCTAGCCTTTACTATTGCCTGGCTGTTCAAAACACACATCTTCTTTAAATCTTGTAATGTGTAATTCTCTGCTCATAATTTGAGACAGCATCATTCCCAACTCCATGTTCCAACTTGCAAATAGAACAAGATGTGAACAATTATTTGTTGTACATAACACTTTGAACAACCTCCGTTTGGAAAAATGTAGTTTGAGTCTGACCAGACTGGTGACGAGCTAACCTTTAATCTGAGTGAGGCTAAAGTCAAAGTGGACTGCTGCCACCTTATAATAAATAAATAATAATAATACAATTAATTATTAATGTGAATGTTACCCAACAAATCTTCCATCACAGTCCGTTTTTACCTTATGTGGTTATTTACACAGAACTTTATGGATGTCTGCAAGTGCACTTAGTGACAGCAGCAAAGTGTGGCACTTCTGGATGGAGCTTTTAGGAAACTTCTGCTAGAATAACCATGTGATACGAACTGACTCTACTGTAAAGAGTTATTATTGTACTAACCAAAAGTTTACAAGACAGTGGTGAGACCAGCTATGTTGTATGGTCTGGAGACAGTGTCATTGACAAAAAGACAGGAGAAAGAACTGGAAGTGGCAGAAATGAAGATGTTGAGGTTCTCCTTAGGAGTGACAAGGATGGATAAGATCAGGAATGAGATCATCAGAGGTACAGCACATGTTGAACAACTGGGAGATAAAGTTAGGGAGGCCAGACTGAGATGGTTTGGACATGTCCAGAGGAGGGACAGTGGGTATATTGGTAGAAGGATGTTAGAAATGCAGCTGCCAGGAAAAAGACAAAGAGGAGATATATGGATGCAGTTAGAGAGGACATGGAGGTAGTTGGAGTGAGGACAGAGGATGAAGAGGACAGAGGATGAAGAGGACAGAGTGAGGTGGAGGAGGATGACTTCCCTGTGCAACCCCTGAAGAGGGAACAGCTGAAAGAAGTTGATTATTTTGTCAATCTCATCAGAACTAATCAAAATTTCTCCAAATTGGGGTTGTTTAAAGAGCTATCAACAACCGGTAAGACACTGCTTGTTCAAACCTGCACCACAGACCCCTCCCTTTAAAAAAAAATATCTGATTTGTTCTTTTAATATTGCAAATCTGTTGGCTGCTTTCATGTTGTTTGGATAAACGTGATCAGAAAACACAGATTTCTCCACCTGGAGTTCTTGGAAATACTGGCATGCATTTTCAACAGAGATTTCAGAGCCTGGGTGATATATGGGAAATAAAAAATGACTTATTTATCAATAGTTGGGGGGGGGGGGGTAGTTCCAGTCCCTTTCTACATCCATCTGGGCAACACTCGATCAGTGCCAGTCGATTCGCCTCATCAGCCATTGTAGCTGGGACAAGAGTTTTAAAGTGCTGCCAGTCGTGCCAGTCTGTTAATTGAAATCCAGCCACCAGCTTAGACTTGTTTGGCTCAGTGTGTGGTCAGCTGTGTTTTAATGCTTTGTGAATTTGTCCTTTGTTGTCCGTCGTACTATCGGCCTCTCTTTTTAGCGCGGTGCATGTCGTCATTGTTTGTTTGTGTCGTTGGGTGAAACCCTGCTGCTCAGGGATTCCAAGGTGCTTCACTCCATCATTCAGTAGCTCCGAAATGACGAGCGAACAGATCAGAGAGGTATTAACACCGAACACAACGGGCTCTTTAATGGTCTGACGTGATGAATGGAAAGCCTGATATGGGGCCATGATTTAGCAGACATTAAAACATCTTAATAAATTAAAGCAGGCCTGAGGGGGGGGTTCAATGGGAAAAGGGCATGCGAGTAATGACACCGGCACAAGACTGATATATCAGGATTTAGGAATCAGGATAGTTCTGTCAAGATGACACCAGGAGAGGTTTGTGTGTGTGTGTGTGTGAGTGGTTATTACCTTAGCCCAGGGTGTCATGGACAAGTGATTTCAACAGGCCCATTTTGATCTTTAAAGGAAAAATTGCTTAAACCCTCTTCTTGTTCTTAACCATAGCCCGGCGAAGCTTAGCGGATACTCAAGTTGAATAGTACAAGGTCAGAGTCAGGGGGTGGGGAGGAAAAATGAGTGAAAAGGCCTGTTGTTTATTAAATCATCACAAACTGTCATAGCCAAATGGATCAAAATCAGCAAAAGCTTCATCCCACTGGATGAAACGTAAACTTGAAGACGGAAAAGAAGTTGTTTTTAATGTGTCTCCACTTTGATCATTATCTGAAAGCTGTCATTGGGTTTTGTCTTTTTTGTTACTGCCTTTATATGGACAACCAATACTGTATGTATTTTTTTGTCTTTCATCACAGATCGGTTATCAGACAAACAGATGCTAACACAAGAAAAGCATCTTTCAGGCTGATGTATGGATTAAATGAACCGGGGGGTAAAAAACAAAAATAAAAAAAAGCAGCATTTGTGTCTTTGGTACATAAAAGCATTTCCAGCCTCTTTGTTTTGTAATGTACTTGTATTGTGGAGATTATTTGATTTTTTTTTTTTCTCTTCTTTTTCCTTTGGCCTTTTTAATGTTTGATATGGTTCTTGGTTGCTTTTATTTTTCTTCCAAAAATTCTGCACAAAGGTCAAGTGTTGTTTAAGAGCCACTTTCTGCTGCTGCAGTTTTAAAATCTTCTCGCCTTCATATTATGGATTATCGTGTCTTTTGCAAGGGAAGATGCAGCTGAGGAGACATGTGTGGCGTCCTCTTTGAATCATAATCCGAACAATAACCAACTTTTCCTAACAGCTGCTATCACACACAGTCTTTTGGTGTGTTGTCCCAAACCCAGCTTATTACAAGATGGTCAGCCAACGCACATTGGACAACATCTACTGTTTGTCTTTTTGTACAGCTTTACCTTTTTTTTTCCAGAAATGTCTAAATTGATTGCGAAACAACTTATTTACCTTTAAAAACCTGACAATTCGAGCTCTGGGTGACAACGCTTGGCCTTTTTCTCTCGTGACTCTTCAGTATTTTACCGTCCAGGTGATCTCTGTGAGATCGTACCATTAATGTTTTCACATTGAAACGTCATCAGCTGATCTCAATATGCTGAACATGTGCATGTATGATATTGTTTGGTGCATTTGATGTTTTCTAAATGAGAAAGTTAATAAAAACAGTTCAATGAGATTTTTTTTTGTCTGAGTTGAATCTTTTTAAAAATGTTTATTATTATATTTTCACATCTTTTTTTTAATTATGGTGTCATTTTCAGCATCAGCAGTTTTAGTATCTTTCACTGCAGGGGGTAGTTTGAGAGGAACCTTGGAGCGCTATCAAAACGATAAAATGCATAACTTTTTTAATCATATAAATTGAGGTAAAAGGCAAATAAATGCTCTATTCAGTGGATAAAGAACGCAGTTGCTAGTTATACTACTTGTATTTAGGGATGCACCGATCCACATTTCTCACTTCCGATCCGATCCGATACTTAAGAACTGGGTATCGACCGATACCGATACTTTTCCGATCCGATACTGTTCAGGTATGTGAATCTGTATAATGAAATATTTGTACTGAGACTATAAAGTTATGTGTATTTTGGAATGTTTTCTATACTATAAAGACTATACTGTTAAAGTTTGTGAGTTTCCTGTTGTGAGTGTCTTCATTGGTTTTAACTAGGGATGCACCGATCCACATTTCTCACTTCCGATCCGATACCGATACTTATTAACTCAGTATCGACCGATACCGATACTTTCCCGATCCGATACTGTTCAGGTATTTGACTCTGTATAATGGAACTTTTGCACCCAAACTATTCATTTTAACATTGTGTGAGATAAACCCAATGAAGACACTCTTAAGCCTTACAATAGGGAACCCCCTATTGTAAGGCTTAAGAGTGTCTTCATTGGGTTTATCTCAGACAATGTTAAGAAGGGCAGTCACAGAATGTGATTGAACACAAGTGCTCTTTGAAACTGGATCGGAAAAGTATCGGCAGGTTTGATCCGATACCCGATACTTAAATAATGCTGGTATCGGATACCGATACCGATACTGGATCGGATCTGCCCCATCCCTAGTTTTAACTCACATAATGTTAAGACGGCAGTCACAGAATATGATGGAACACAAGTGCTCTTTGAAGCTGGATCGGAAATATCGGCAGGTTGGATCCGATATCCGATACTTACATTATGCTGGTATTGGATACCGATACCGATACTGGATCGGATCTGCCCCATCCCTAGTTGTATTGTCACACATCATAATGAGGATTATGATCACAGATAACATGAAGAATAAAACAAACACATCGAGTTGCTGACTTTTTTTTAATGCAGCCTTTATCAGCACACTTTGATTCATTTCTTTAGCTTACGAGTGCACGTGTGTTTACTGAAGTTCAGCTACTTTCCACTGAAACAACAGAATGACATGGAAAGCTGCTGTGAAGTATTGATTGAGTCAGTGTTGCAGAGATGCTTTCAAGATAATAAGAAGGCGAGGACCTTGTGAAGAGATCGATTCGAATGGGAAGTGAAGAAAAGAGAGGTTTCTCCCCACACACCACAGATCATTTATAATGAGCTGGTGTGTCAATACTTTGCCTCTTCACATGATATTGACCACTGGATCAGAGCACATGGGCTTCTGTTATTTATTTTGGCACCAAACACTAAGATGAATGTACAAATGTAGGATTGGGATACAGTTTAGTGCTGCAAAATGCTTCCAATTCAAATATAGTAGATAGCTGGTGGAGACATGATTGGTGCATGACTTCTCCCAGTGCTGCAAACGTGTGGTTTCCACAGATTACAAATGTGAATACTGCCCCCTGGTGGTTCCAGTGTCCCAGTGCATCCTGCTGTCCAGGCTGAGTGAATGGAATGAGGCAAACTGTCTGCAGTCTCCCTGCATCAAATAGATGCACTGCTGACCAGAGAGTGGTCCTGCAAGATTTGTGGTCAACATCATTTCAATCTCTGAGTCAACATCACAGCAGACAAATGAAAATACTTCAGATATGAGCCAACAACAAGGCGCCTTGGCATTTACTTGAAAGAGGAGCTGCTGCACTCCGAGACGCCCTGCATGAAACAGACAAGATGATGATAAGTGATAAGGATGTGGTCTCTTTGTTCTGTGCATTTGAGGCGTGTGTGCATTTTCTGCCATTTGAAATTATTATTATTTTTAAATCTGTTTCTTTTTTGACAGAATGCATTTGTTTGTGGTGGAGTTTTATTTATTTTGTCATCATTTTTAATTTTTTTGTGATTATTTAGAGTCTCCATGCAGGTTTTTTTAACTTATTTTACAACTCTTTGTCCCTTTGAGGCCTACAAACCTTTTTCTTTGTCTCTTTCGTTCAAGTTAAGTTTTTCACATCACATGTGGTACATGAGGTGGAACAAAATTATGTACTCAGGGTTCCAGTTACACCCAACAATAGCAAAAATATACAGTGTAAAAAGAAACACTATACTCTAAGATATATACTAACATGGGCACCGGCGATCCCCGTGACCCAAAATGGAAAAAGCGGATAAAAGATAATGGATGGATATATACCAAGATACATGCTAAACACTAATAATATAAAACAATATGGTGTAACAACAGCAGCCCAAACATGAGTGAGCAGACGGGTATAAATAAATGACTGAGTCATTGGGTTTTAAAAAATTGAGTCTATAAGCGAATGATCTGAGTCATTTCAAAAACAAACTGAAGATCAGGAGGTTTAGGTTCTGTATGGAGCTAAAATTTATTTAAAAATCATGTCAGTGAGTGGACACAACCTGTGGGGCCCGACTCCCATTGGGGGCGCTAGAGAGCACAGGGGGGGGGTCTGCTCAGAGGTTAGAGGTTGTAAAAATATCAATTTCTGTGCAACAACTTTAGAAAAAAAATGCTTTTGTTTTTAGCCATTGAGCATGCATCAGGGCTTTTATTTTTAATTATAATGTTCTAAATTTCACCAAATTCTGATTAACACTGAAGAACCCTCATTTTGGTCATGTTTGAAGAGTTTTCTTTAACGTATTATGTGCGCTGCCTGAGTGAGAAGAGGTTTTGATGCAGTTTTATGAATCATAGCACAAAGCAAACTAAATAAAAATGCACAATATAAAATTGTGTTAATCTACTTTTTGAGGAGGAGGCAGGTCCGACCGGTTATTTTAAAAAGTTGCGTTAAGCTCAGATGGACAACAGAATTTCTGTTTTAATAATATGCTCAGTGTATGAACATACACTCATAGATTTTAGATATAAATGCATAGATATAGATATACAGTATCTTGTTTGTACACAAACTTTTTTGCTGTTTTAATTTTATTTTCCAGCCTGCTGTGCCATCTGTAATTTTTATTTCTTCCATTAAAGTTGTTTTAGGGTGGCAGGAATAAACTCTGGTCTCGGTCCTATAGGGCTAGCCATTACCTCATTATTCAGATCAGAATTAAATATTTTTCCAAAAAGAGATGTCTAAAAAAGCTAAGACATATATTAAATTTACAAACAAATCCAATTCATGTACAGGGCCGGCCCAAGGCATAAGCAAACTGTGGTTGCTTAGGACCCTGGGCCACTGTGGAATTGAAAATTTTAAGTAATGATTTCTATATGATTATATTTAATATTTTATGTTCAGCTTTTGCAAATTATTGCATACATTTACAGTACATAGATTTAAGAACTATTTATTCAACATATATATGGGCGGCCGTGGCGTAGTGGTAAGGGCAGTCGTCTCCCGATCGGAAAGTTGGCGGTTCGACTCCCGGGACCCGCACCATGTGTCGTTGTGTCCTTGGGCAAGACACTTAACCCCGAGTTGCTCCCGGTAGGACTGGAAAGCACCTTGCATGGTAGTCTGCCGCCACCGGTTTATGAATGTGTGTAGCATTCAATATATGTGTAGCACTTTGAGATTTTCAGTAATGAAAAGTGCGTTATAAATTGAATTTATTATTATTATTAACATATGTCTTTTTAAACCATTTTATGTGGTGTCAAGTAATTTTAATTTACATTACATTTCCTTGATATTTTATTTTATTTTATTTTGTCTGTTTTTCGCACAGTTTAATTTATTTTTATGCATCTAACTTATTCCATCTGTTTGTTGTTGATCTTGTACTACAAATTATTTTGATCATTACTGCTGCAGTTCTTTGGAAGCAAAGATAATAAGCCAGATGACACTTTTGCTTTAACATTCATTGCATACTGGTGTTCTTTTTTCTTTTGTTACTTTTAGTATATACATATAGGATAATGTAAACATGACTGTCAGATTTGCAATGAGTTTATGTTAGGTGGGTGAATGATCAAATCATCTGACAGTTGATTGGAGTAATCCACATTTTTAAGAGAAATAGAGGGCCCCAAACCAAATTTCGCTTAGGGCCCCGTGGAGGCTTGGGCCAGCCCTGTCAATATAACTTTCAAGTAAAAAGCCATCTGCCCTTTTAACTCTTTTTTCTGTTGTGTTATACATATTTATGTGTATGTGTACTTTACATGTATACCGCATATCTACTATGTGTATGTATGCATACATACATGTATGCATATACACATATACTGTATGTATGTATATACACATTAGTCTTTGTTTTTGTTAGAGCTGTGTGTGTACCGGTACATGCCCTGATAGCTTGACAAAACTACATCCATCCATTATATTTTACCCGCTTCTTCCATTTTGGGTCACGGGGGTCGCCCGTGGCCATGTCCAGCAATCACAGTGTGAGGGCGGGGTCTCCAGTCCATCACAGGGACACATAGAGACAAACAATTTATTCTATATTTATTTACTTATATTACTATTACTTTTAATATTACTTATAATATTTACTTTATTCTTTTTTCACTTTGATAAAGAAATTAATCTTAATGAGTCTTTTGGGAGAGGGGGTAGTGAGGTATGGAGGACCAAAACTGTCAAAATAATAAATAAAAGAATAAATATATATCCGACATAAAACAATAAATATATAAATCAAAGTAGAAATATATATCCTAAATAATAATAAATAAAAGAATAAATATATAAATCAAAGTAGATATATATATTTTAATGAGAAATAAAAGCATAAATATATATATTCTTTTTTATATCTCCTTACACATGAGAAATAAAAGCATAAATATATATATTCTTTTTTATATCTCCTTACACATGAGTTTCCGTCAATAACAATAGATATTTTGCTTTGCCTTTTTCTCGCTGTTTTTCCGTTTGCTATATTTATTGCTGTATTTATTTATTGCTGTATTGTTAGCTGCATTTATTTCTGTATTGTTTTCTCGCTGCATTTCTTCCTCGTCGTATGTTAATGAGGAGGGCTGCTTTCTAAATCCAGCTCTTCTATTGGTCAATAAACCGGAAATAGAACGATCAGTGTGCAGATCGATTGAGCATGCCTGCGCTGCAGTTCTCTCAGGAGATCTCCGTATTTGAGAGGAAGTAAACAACTATTAGAGATGTATCGTAGGATTGCTGAGGAATTAAGGCACGTTGCTAGCTTAGCTGAAAGTAATACAGTCAGTGATGACTGTTTACTGTTTCCAGTCGATGTTTTGAGTGAGTGGCTGCTCCAGGTAGCTGCAGACACGGATACTGAAGCTGACTCATTAGTTGTCCAGATTTTGGAGGAAGTGGCTTGTCGTTTGCACAAATCTGTGTACCACACAAGAACAGCTGGAAGACCTGGATATTTGCTGCCCGCTGACGTCTTGGGAATCATATCTTCATGCGGATGTATCTGTCATGGCAGACTTTTTGGGGTCAGTGAAAGAACAGTCTATAGGCGAATGGCAGAGTACGGTATAAGGTAAGTACACATGTGTGGTATTTCTTTTGCTACTTTGAACTTATTTGTATTTTATATTTTTATTATAATTCCAGTTGTTCCGGAACATCTGTTGTGTTCAAATATCGACTTTTAATAGTAAAACATATTATCTTAAGCCTTTAATCCACTTAAGAAGTTTAGAATTGTGAGATATTCATATTCATCTACGATTAACTCGCGATCTGTTCAGGGTGTATTCTGCTTCTGGCCTACTGACCTCTGGAGATAGGTTCCCTCACCCATCATGACCCAACTAGGATAAGTGTTGATGGATTGATTGATTCATTCAAATATATTGACTTGTAGATGGCATCAGAAAAGTATTTACGAATTTGTTGATGTCCACCATTCAGATACTTCCACATGACTGTTATGGTAATTCGTCTTCAAATTGTGTAATACATTTGTGTCAGAAATTCTGTCCATCCAATTTCTTCCGTGTGGAGAACCTCACTTTCAGTTGACTTTTATTTTTTCTTGTAGAGTATCTGACTCATACTGCAACATTGAAGATGATGAGCTGGATGGAGTTGTGCGAGAGATTCGAAGTCATCACCCTAATACGTACAGGATACACGTTGCTATGGGGCTACTTGGCCAAAGTAAGTCAACAGATGAGCCTATGGTTGCTTATACCAACACCAATTGCAGTTCTATATAACATTGGATTGGTAACAAATAACAGTTTACCACAACGTAAAAGGATCACAAAGAAAATTACATGTCATACTGTTGAAAGTAACTTAAATGTTCTAATGTATTGCAGTGGCATAGCAATAGTGTAATCTTATCTTAACTGTCATTATTACACCATGGACTCATTTCAATATGTTCATCACCTCCAAATCAAACACGTTTTAATTATGGTTTACTTAATTTTCAAGGAATAAGAGTGCGAGAAGCATTGCACCGAGTTGACCAGCAAGGAAATTTGATGCGCACTTTCCAGCTTCGCACTGTTTCAATCAGTCAGATTTATATGGGTGATTAATAACACATATTTATGCCATGTGACAAACTCAAAACACACATTCAATTTTACTTTACACGGTCTTTAAAAAAGAGGAATTATGTTGACATTACAAATACATGTACCGGTACTCTTTAAAAGTACTGTAGTGAATAAGGACCTCAAGTGATGATTACACAGATTACTTTCATTAAGAAACTTTTCACAGAGACCAACTAACACAATGACATTAAAGCTGCAGTATGTAACATTTTTTATAAACATATTTCTTCACTCTGTCACTATCTCCTGACAGACTGATGTTAGCCAGGTAATCTCTGAAAAAAAATATACTGTATATATCTATTGTCCCCTTGCTTCTCCAGGTGGTAAATAAGCATTTCTAAAAAGAAAAAGTGACATGCCATTTTCCAGCCAATAAAAACAGAGTTTGTAACCAGCCAATAAAAACAGAGCTTGAATTTGAATTTCAGCAGACCATGGGAGAGCAGAGCCATATATGGCTCTGAGGGGGAGGGATCAGAATGCTTTGCCTGTTGAAATTTTTTCTAAGTGCTGCAGTTCTACAGAAACTGCAGACTGAACCTTTAAAGTTTTTAAAATCGTCTTAGCATAAGTGAGAAATGTATTCTTAAAGCTGCTATATGTAACTTTTCTAACAATATATTTTTAACATATTTCTTCACTCTGTCACTAGATTGATGTTAGAGAGGTAATCTCTGAAAAAAACTAAAAAAAAATATTGTCCCCTTGCTTCTCCAGGTGGTAAATAAGCATTTCTAAAAAGAAAAAGTGACCCACCATTTTCCAGCCAATAAGAACAAAGTTTGTAACCAGCCAATAAAAACCGAGCTTGAATTTGAATCAGCCAATAAAAACAGAGCTTGAATTCAAATTTCAACAGACCACAAGGGGGCAGAGCCATATATGGCTCTGAGGGGGAGGGATCAGAATGCTTTGCTTGTTGAAATTTTTTCTAAGTGCTGATGTTCTACAGAAACTGCAGACTGAACCTTTAATGGAACTACTCTGTGTTTTAACGTAAACATTTACTCTGCTGAATAAGAGCACTGCAGTTATGATTTTCCTTCTCTGTGAATTCCAGGCCTGCATTCAACAAACAAAAGAAAGTTTCTTCTACCAGTGATAATCAAAAATGTTTTTGTT
>JBBPBX010047807.1:0-24251 GCA_038048925.1 Garcialebias charrua | reverse complement strand
AATTGCTCAATATATATATATATATTATCATTAAATATGTTCGTTTTTGCAAACAAAATGATAAATCACTTTAATTTTGCTTTAAAAGTGATTTTAAACTTCAAGCTGTGTTTAATCATGGGAAATTCGATTACACGCGAACGCACCATCTGTGACATAGTGTGAGGCAGAGGGCTCTGGTCTCTTTAATACACTCTAAGAAATGAAATTTGGATGTTCATTTTATGTAACTGCTTTATGATCATATTAATACTTAAACTTGAGTTTCTATGCTGAACAAAAGCAGGTTACGTTGTATTTAAACAACAACAATAATTTTTCAAACTACTAAACAAAGGCGATTTAATCCAACATCATCCTGTCATTTTAAACCCACACGCAAAATAATTTTGTCCATAGTTGCTTTCCGTATTACGTCATCACGTCTGTTGCGTCCGCCTCATGTCGTGCGCATGCACTTTACTTACTGCGCCATTTCGACGCTGCTGGTTGCTGATGTGCTCGTAAGTATTAAACTTTTATTAATAGGATATTTTAAAGCAGTATTATATCCCACAAATGTGATAAATAGTTACCCATTCGTATGATGCTTGTATGCATTGAATAAACTTACCGTTATTTCCTATTGTGTTACTACTATCTTTATATAAGTTAGCTAAAGGGAGCCAAGATGGTGTAGTGGTTAGGGCGTTTGACTTGGGACCCGAAGGACGCGGGTTCGCGTCCCGGCCGCTACACATCTTGGGGTGTCTATGAGTGCACACCTATTTCTCCAGCTCCCCGAGCGCCTTCTATGGCTGCTCACTGCACCGCCTGGTAGGTGGTTGGGTTAAATGCAGAGACGAATTTCGTCTGTGTATGGGAAACATACGCAGATGACAAGATTAGACAATTATTATTATTATTATTATTATTATTATTAAAGGTTTAAGCCGGTGTTACACCAAATTATGTGACTTATCAAATTCTGTGACCACGGGGGGCGACTGCGTACATTCCTATGGGACCATCGTTGTTGTTTAAACATTTAAACCCAAAACAGCCGTTTAATAAATCGGTAAATGATTAATAAATGTTTCCAAGGGGCTTTGTTGGGAGGGCGATTGGGTTCAAAACGGCTTCTAATATTCTAACGCCTTCTTTTAATACCCTAACCTTACTGTAATTTCACATAAATATTATCACAGTTCATTACAACTACGTTTTGGAGTTCTGCCACCTACTCACTACAATATGGGGGCATTTCACATAACATGGGACCCTCAAATAGCCAGTATCACAGAGGAATGTATGCTTCCGCCCTCTGTGGTCACAGAATTTGATAGGTCACAGAATTTGGTGTAACACCCCAGTCCCCACACGAGTTTGTTTTACATGTCGATTCTTACCATTAGACAATTTTTTTTCAAAAAGTAAAGCATATTTTTTTGTATTTCATAGTTTCTTGAAAGTAAATTTACCCACACATTTTTTTCTCCCATGTTCTGAATGGATATTTTCCCTTAACAAGTGAAGGAGACGTTTTTTAGCTCTATTATAATACAGTAGTTATGTCTCTTTCAAACCAAACATGTTTTAAAAAAAGATATATAATGCACATAAATTATGTAATTTCCCATCTCTTTTTAATGGATAAAGAAGGTAATATATTTTGTTAGCTAAGCCATTATAAAATGACTAAAAAGGATTGTGTCTTAGCATCACATACTTGTTAACTCATAAACTAAAATGTGTTCATTTTGCATACTGTAATATATTTTTTTTATTCTTTCAGAATTGCTGCAGGTTTAACTGTGTCTGTGGCTGAGTGCCAAGGCAGTAGCTGGTGAGTATTGAAGGCCCCTAAAATCAAAGTCAGTTTAAGTACTGCATTTAATTTTGATTAAAAAACACACCAGTTAACTTTTTTAATTATTGTTTAGACTTACATTTTTTTCTTGGTTGTTTCCAGTTTATGAATGTGGTGGTGCAAATTGTGCTCTTTCATTGTATCTAAGAGGACCCGCTTGATAAAACATTATAAATTAAAGCATTATCATTTTGGTCAAAGGCATTATTATCCATGCACATACTATGAATGCCCATGCACATTTAAAACATTAAATGCGCTGAAATGTCATCTTAGTCATTACCATAGTATCAGTTCATATTCAACAAACAAATATGTAGTCTTTACGTGTAATTTATGTCCTGAAAGTTGTTTAACATCAAGTAAAGCATTCTTCAGTCATATTGGCATCCATCTGAAGTCTTATGAGACTGTAACATGCATGTTTGAGAATTGTTCTTTTCAAACAAATGTCCAGGATCTGCTGGTGCACCAGCTGAAAGGCCATCCAGTCCTCCTGCAGCAAGCCAGGAGGAGGCCATGGACAGCTCACCTTCTCCCCAGTAAAAGATGCCTCCCCCCCTCTCCTCCCTCCCTCCAGGTACAGTACTGTAATGAAATGTTATTTTTATTTTTCTGAGTTGAGTCATGTTACACACATTTCATTTGGCAGCACGGTGGCACAACTAGTAGAGCTACTGCCTCTCAGCGAGCAGGTCCCTGGATTAAATCCCGGCCCGGGGGCCTTTCTGGGTGGAGTTTGCATTTTCTCTCCTTGCATGTGTGGGTTTTCTCCGGGTGCTCCGGTTTCCTCCCACAGTCCAAAAACATGCATGTTAGGCTGATTGGTAACTCTAAATTGACCCTGGGTGTGAGTGAGACCTGTCCCTCTTGTAAATGAGTCCCCGTGGCTCAACGAGGCTAGCCTGTATAAATAAAGGTTGAATGAATGAATGAATGTATCTGCTTATGTTCACAGCCTGCTGCTCCTCCTCCCCCTCCTTACCACCAGCTCCACCATTACATCACTGACCTGTCCACCTTCACATACCAGCACATCATTGTCGGAAAGGTACAACAAAGACATGTTAATTTTTTTTTACTTTATTTTTGTTTTATCTTACATCTACTGTAATCATCACCTCTCTCTCGACAGCCTCCAAAGCGTTACGCCCCCCTGGTCCATCCACAACTCTTCACCACACCACATAGGTAAGGAGAAGTTGTTCTTGTGTGTGTTTTCTTATCTGCAGATGTTGACGTGTGTGGGTTTCAACAGAACCACCTGCTGCTCTTGCCTCATGGACCAGCCTCCCGCACCTCCACCTGCAGCTCTGCATCATGTACCAGCCTCCTGCACCTCTTCCAGCTCCACAAATGCACCACACAGGTAAGGAGAAGTTGTTCTTGTGTGTGTTTTCTTATCTGCAGATGTTGACGTCTGTGTATGAATTTCAACAGAACTACCTGCTGCTCTTGCCTCTCTGTCCTGCCTCTGTCATCCTGCCTCCTGCCTGCTGCCCTAGCTTGTCTCCAGTGTCACCTGTTTGTGAACATCAGCAGTGAGTATAACTTGTTCTCTGTCTGTTTTCTATGTTTTCTTTGCAGGTCATTGTCCAGCTGTAACTGCACATTTTCATGTTTGTGTTAATTTTTACACAGATCACATTGTGCACTTTCTTCATGAATGGACGTCCGTCCTACCTGCCTCTGGTGTCCTGCTTGTTGCCTCCATCCACCACCTGTGTGTCAACACCTTCTGCCTCAAAGACTGCTGCCCAAAAAAAGAAACACCTGATCTGATGCACAGACCTGCTCACATCAGGACCATACACCTGAACTGACACCTGCCTGAACTCACACTGGCCTAAAATGCTCACAACATTCATTGTTGAGCAATGGCTAAGCAGTTCCATCTGATCCAGGTTTGAACTTGAGAAAAACATCATACAGACTGTCTACCTACACTTCAATCAAAGTAAGGGAATTTTGTCAATTGCCGATAAATGTGTGTGCGGTGATCCGTTAGCGGTATGTCCGCGACACGGCAAAAATCCGGACCTACGAACGAGACGTTATTTTCACCCCCGACCTACGGCAGAATCGAGCTGCGAACGGTCTTTAGGTCCGGAACTCGTTCGTAAGTCAGGGGTTCCCTGTACTCAAAAATAGACTTCACGAGTGAAGAAAAGGCAGAAGAGCCAACTTTAACAGTAACATTTTAAGAAAATCTTTTTTTGGGGGGGTGGGGGGTTGTTCTGTGCGGCGCATACAATGTTGCCAGGATCCATGGGCAAAGCAAAGACTTCAAAGACTTCATAGCTATTTTTTTCTCTGTTTGCTTTTCACTTTGAAGACTCCATTCTATACCCTTCACTGTTTCATTATATGATCATCAGAAATTAGGTGCATGCATGAGTTCTTTCAAAAGGTGCTGATGGGGTTGATGAAGGCAAGCTTTCAACAAAGGTGCAGGTACTAAAAATAGACAATGAGTGAAGAAAATGCAGAAGAGACAATTTTAACAGTAACACTTGAAGACACTTTTTTTGAGGTGTGTGTGTGGGGGGGGGTGTTCTGTGAGAAGCATACAATGTTGCCAGGATCCATGGGCAAAGCAAATACTTCAAATGACATTTGTAGCCTGGCTTTCATTATTATTTTTTCTCTGTTTGCTGTTCACTTTGAATACTCCATTAAATACCCTTCACTGTTTCATTATATGATCATCAGAAATTAGATGCATGCATGTGTTGAATCATTTAAAATTAATGGAAAATGTATAGAAACTGTCTTATTTGCACTCAAATAATTTAATTAAGCATGATGTGAGAGGAATATATTTTTTTTTTAAGTGAGCTATTTCAGTTTCTACCATAACATTGAATATCTGAGGCTGTGCAGAGCAGCACTGCTTACTTGTTTTGGATGAAAACAATCCAAAGATAGTTTGTGATTTATTTTAAATTTGCAATAATTCGAGCATGTACAATATTTTTGATTAAGCTGACTGCTTTCTTGTTACCATATGGTTTACTAAAAGTTACTGAAGTCGTAAAACTTGAACAAGATCCATGTACTAAGTAAAGACTGATTAACATTTGTGAGAGGCATTATTTAGCCCCTTAAAATGTGCATTATATGATTTTTTTTTGCTGCTGTTCACCTCAGACAGCATACCCTTGTTCTATCAGTTTAAGCTAATGTGGAATATAATGCATGCAGCATGTTCTAAGACATTCTCGAGATCTACAGGAGTCTGTCTTGTCGTTTGCACTCAAATAATTTAGCACACTGGTTGTGAGATTGTCATTTTCTGTGTTTTCCTACCTGAGTTATTTGAATTTGCACTTAAAGTCCATGACCCACCATGTTTTCAAATTGCATCGCCATTAATATTTATTAGTTTATTTAAAAATAATACAGGAGCGTTTATTTATATTGTAGAGAAATAATGCAAAATGTGTTATTTCATGATTTATAGCAGATTTTAGCAGAAGCTCCGGGAAGATCTGCCCCTCTCCAAATATGGGCATTCACATCACTAAAGATTCCGCCTTGGAGTTACAGGCGGAGTTTTAATAAGCCTTCATCAACTTCCATGACCGCTGCTCTAAGAGAGGAAAAAAAAGAGAAGCGGTCGCTCACTGATGTCTGTCATATTCTGAGCAGCATCCACGTAGACATACTAGTTTAATTCGCTTGATCGCGACAAATTCATTCATTTCCGCATCGCCTTTTTATTCTCTCCCCTGACCAGACAGGTCGGGAGTAGAAAGGCAGTCGCAGCGCGGAGCTCTGAGCGCGCGGGCTTCCCTGTGCTCTCCGTGCTCTCCCGTGCTCCAGCAACAAGGCTGGGACAGAACCGAGCAGAACCGAGCCCCGGCACGAACTTCTAAGCTGATGGAGCGGAACGGGGAGCCAGGGAGAAGCCGCGCGGCTCGCTCCTCTCTGGGCAGAGGAGAGGAGAGCAGCCAGCAACAGTCGCAGCGGTGTTATATCTTATTAAAAAGGTCTATAAAATAAATAAAAAATAAAAGCAGACCACTGGTCCAGTTGTACACAAAAATGCACCAGGAAATATGCAGTTTTACTCTCACTCTCATAAACCTCCATGGAAACTCACTCCTACCTTCTGCCTTGCTTTCTGGGTGGAGATCAATGTAACAAAAGGCATGACCCTTCGGGACTTTTCGGCCAGGTTTCCGGATTCATTCGGGAGTGGGTTGTTTTTTTTTTTTTTTTTTAACCCTCGCCTGGCCCAAATGCAAAAATGAAAATAAAATTCATAAAATACTACAGTAATTCTCCAATATGGTGAATTGTTACTGTCACGGTGGGTGTTGTCCTTTAAAATATGCATATTTGCAGAGTAGCTCATATTGGTTTTGAATGAAAACAGTTTGAAGAGAGTTTTCATGTGGGGTGTGCAGTTTTAGGTAGGGCATGTTCTTGTTAGCCATGGTTTGCTAAAATTTTTACTGAAGCATAAAAAATGATTGCATCTTATTTTGGTCAAGGCTCCTTTTTTCTGTTTGCATTTAAAAGCAATAATTTTACAATTTTTTATGTGTATCAATTTTATTGGTATGACATTTATTTTTAAACAAGCTTTGTTTAATTTGTTTTTACATTGACTTGGAAATACTAGACCTTTATGTATGTCTATTTTATTTTGTAACTGCCATGTTCCTAAATTTAAATTTTTAATAAAGTTGAAGGTTTAAATGTGTTAATTTGTTTCATTTATATAAATAAATGTAAAAAGAAAATTCAATGTTGTAATTACTTAACCCAGTTATGTGACCTGGTTCCACTAAACCTGGTTGTTTAAATTGAACATGAGTATAATAGGTTCAACTAACATAATCAAATAACTTTAATACAACTCAATAATGTTGAGTAAACTGAACTAAACTGGTATAAGTAAATTCTAATAGCATCTGTTAAATTTAACTTAACAACATTAAGTTAAACACACTTAAAGCTCCAATGCTGAACTTAGTTAAATCAGTTTGCTTGGATTTACTTTAATTATTATGTTAAAAGTAAATTAATAATACTCTTTGCATTTACTCAACTCAGTTTAGTGGAACAGGGTCACTTAACTTGGTTAAGTAAATTTAACACTTCATTTCTTAGAGTGTAGCGGACAATTTAAAACCCGACAAATTTAGCAATCATGTGAAGATTTGAGCTATTTGTCTTCATTTTGGGAAGCAGAAAATAGTTTGGGTGATGGAACAAGAAAGAACAGGATCTAATTTAGGTCTGATGCTGTATCAGACTTACCTTCATGTGGAGCTGCTCACACGCGCACACTGTGACAAGCCCAGAGCTCTGCTTCACACTATGTCACAGATGGTGCGTTTGCGTGTAATCGGATTTCCCAAGATTAAACACGGCTTGAAGTTCAAAATCACTTTTAAAGCAAAATTAAAGTAATTTATCATTTTGTTTGCAAAAAGGAACATATTTAAATGATAAAATATATATCCATCCAGCCATCCATCCATTTTCTTCCGCTTATCGGGTCGGGTCGCGGGGGTAGCAGCCTAAGTAGGGAGGCCCAGACTTCCCTCTCCCCAGCCACTTGGAGCAGCTCCTCTGGGGGAATCCCAAGGCGTTCCCAGGCCAGCCGAGAAACATAGTCCCTCCAGCGTGTCCTGGGTCTTCCTCTGGGTCTCCTCCCGGTGGGACATGCCCGGAACACCTCACCAGGGAGGCGTCCAGGAGGCATCCTAACCAGATGCCCGAGCCACCTCAACTGGCTCCTCTCGATGTGGAGAAGCAGCGGCTCTACTCCGAGTCCCTCCCGGATGACTGAGCTTCTCACCCTATCTCTAAGGGAGAGTCCAGACACCCTGCGGAGAAAACTCATTTCAGCCGCTTGTATCCGAGATCTCGTTCTTTCGGTCATAACCCAAAGCTCATGACCATAGATGAGGGTGGGAACGTAGATCGATCGGTAAATTGAGAGCTTTGCCTTTTGACTCAGCTCTCTCTTCACCACGACAGACCGGTACAGCGCCCGCTTCACTGTGGACGCTGCACCTATCCGCTCTATCGATCTCACGCTCCAGTTTTCCCTCATTCGTGAACAAGACCCCGAGATACTTAACCTCCTCCACTTGGGGTAGGACCTCCTCCCCGACCTGGAGAAGGCATGCTACCCTTTTCCGGCTCAAGACCATGGCCTCGGATTTGGAGGAACTGATTTTCATACCGGCCGTATCACACTCGGCTGCAAACAGCTCCAGCGAAAGCTGTAGATCACGATCTGATGAAGCCCATAGGACCACATCATCTGCAAAAAACAGAGAAGCAATTCTAAGGTCACCAAAACGGATCCTCTCAACACCTTGGCTGCGCCTAGAAATTCTGTCTATAAAAGTTATGAACAGAATTGGTGACAAAGGGCAACCTTGGCGGAGTCCAACTCTCACTGGAAATGAGCCTGACTTACTGCCAGCAATGCGGACCAAGCTCTGAACACCGGTCAAAGGGCCTGGTACCTCATACTCCCGGAGTACCCCCCACAGAACCCCCCGAGGGACGCGGTCAAATGCCTTCTCCAAGTCCACAAAGCACATGTAAACTGGTTGGGCAAACTCCCACGCACCCTCCAGGACCCTGCTGAGGGTGTAGAGCTGGTCCAGTGTTCCACGACCAGGACAAAAACCACACTGCTCCTCCTGAATCCGAGGTTCGACTATCCGACGGACCCTCCTCTCCAGAACCCCTGAATAGACCTTACCAGGGAGGCTTAAGAGTGTGATCCCCCTATAGTTGGAACACACCCTACGGTCCCCCTTTTTGAATAGGGGAACCACCACCCCAGTCTGCCAATCCAAGGGAACTGCCCCAAATGTCCACACAATATTGCAGAGTCGCGTAAGCGAACACAACCCCACAACATATCATTCACCCCTGGAGCCCTGCCACCGCAGAGCTTTTTAACCACCTCGGTGACCTTAGCACCAGAGATTGGAGAGCCCGACCCAAAGTCCCCAGGCTCCGCGTCCTCAGTGGAAGACGTGCCAGTAGGATTGAGGAGGTCTTCGAAGTATTCCGCCCACCGGCTCACAACATCCCGAGTTGAGGTCAACAGCACACCATCCCCACCATAAATGGTGTTGGTCGCGTACCGCTTTCCCCCCCCCGAGACGCCGGATGGTAGACCAGAATCGCCTCGGAGCCGTACGGAAGTCATTCTCCATGGCCTCTCCGAACTCCTCCCAAGCCCGAGTTTTTGCCTCAGTAACCACCCGAGCTACATGCCGTTTGGACTACCAGTACCTATCAGCTGCTTCCGGGGTCCCACAGGCCAAAAAGGCACAATAGGACTCCTTCTTCAGCCTGACAGCATCTTTCACCGTCAGTGTCCACCATCGGGTTCGAGGGTTGCCACCACAACAGGCACCAACAACCTTGCGGCCACAACTCTGATAAGCTGCCTCGACAATAGAGGCGCGGAACATGGCCCACTCGGACTCAATGTCCCCCGCCTCCCTCGGAACGTGTTCAAAGCTCTCCCGGAGGTGGGAGTTAAAGCTCCGTCTTACGGGAGACTCTGCCAGACGTTCCCAGCAGACCCTCACAATACGTTTGGGTCTGCCAGGTCTGACCGGCATCCTCCCCCACCATCGGAGCCAACTCACCACCAGGTAGTGGTCAGTTGACAGCTCCGCCCCTCTCTTCACCCGAGTGTCCAGGACATGCGGCCGCAGATCAGATGAGACGACAACAAAGTCGATCATCGAACTGCGACCTAGGGTGTCCTGGTGCCAAGAGCACATATGGACACCCTTATGCCTGAACATGGTGTTTGTTATGGACAATCCATGACGAGCACAGAAGTCCAACAACAGAACACCACTCGGGTTCAGATCAGGGGGGCCGTTCCTCCCAACCACACCCCTCCAGGTCTCACTGTCATTGCCCACGTGAGCGTTGAAGTCCCCCAGTAGAACAAGGGAGTCCCCAGGAGGCGCACTCTCCAATACCCCCTCCAAGGACTCCAAAAAGGGTGGGTAATCTGAGCTGCTGTTTGGCGCATAGGCACAAACAACAGTCAGAGCCCGTCCCCCCACACGTAGGCGAAGGGAGGCTACCCTCTCGTTCACCGGGGTGAACCCCAATGTACAGGCACCAAGATGGGGGGCAACAAGTATGCCCACTCTTGCTCGGCGCCTCTCACCAGGGGCAACTCCAGAGTGGAAGAGTGTCCAACCCCTCTCAAGGAAACTGGTTCCAGAGCCAGAGCCATGTGTTGAGGTGAGTCCGACTATTTCTAGCCAGAACCTCTCAACCTCACACACCAGCTCAGGCTCCTTCCCCACCAGAGAGGTGACATTCCATGTCCCAATGGCCAGCTTCTGTAGCCGAGGATCAGACTGCCAGGGTCCCTGCCCTCGGCCACCACCTATCCCACATTGCACCTGAACCCTTTGGCCCCTCCCATAGGTGGTGAGTCCATATTTTGAGCAATTTTATGCATAGTAAAAAAATCATGTCCCATGTAGACATACACCTCTCTGGAACAATCCTGACATTCAACAAGAAAATAATATGTTAAATTTCACAGGTTGGAGAATGAAAGGTATTGAATGTCTGGAACACATATTTGAGGGTATAGACTTTATTCCATTTAATAAATTAATAATACAATATGACATTGATAATAAATATTTCCTACAATACCAACAAATTAAGTCAATTGTAAAAAAGAAATTTAAGCTTAATAAAACATTGTTGGAAACACCAACATGTGTGTTAGAGTTTATTAATTTTCAACCACCCAAATTATTATCTAAAATATATAAAAAATTGTTTAGAATCGATGACTCGATAGCACTACCTGTTGAAAAATGGGAGTCAGATTTATCAATCAACTTTGAACAAAAAATTTGGTCTCAAGTATGTTCAAATACTTTTAAATTGACTAGAATCTCCAATTTACAATTAATACAATATAAGGTTCTCTATAGAGTACATTATACAGGTCAGCGAATGTTTAAGATGGGCTTTACACCATCTAACAAGTGCTCACAGTGCATAAGTAATACACCTGATGATTATATTCACGCGCTCTGGTTCTGTCCACCCGTTCAGAGGTTCTGGGTACAGGTATGTGAAGACTTGTCTAAATGTTTGAAATTTAATATCCCACTCTCTCCATCTGTTTGCTTATTGGGTATCTTTGAAGATGTTATACTAGAAAAAAATACATCCTATATGCTTTTCACTGCCTTATGCATCGCAAAGAAAACCATACTCGTAAATTGGAAAAATAAAAATAATCTTAGCATTAATCAGTATAAAAATCTTCTGTTAGATCATATTAGTCTTGAAACAGCATCTGCCGACACATTGGATCAATCTATTTGGCATTCTTTGATCGGCTCCGTTACGTAGTGAGGGTGGGGGGTCTGGGATGTGGCCTTGTGGGGCATTGGGACTGGAGGGGGGGAGGTTGGGGTTTGGGGCGCCGGGGGGTTGGGGCTGCTTGGGCGGGGAGGACCTTGTCTTCGACCTGGGGAGGACCGGGGGGGTTCTGGGGGATATCTGCTAGGGACGGCATGCGGGCCCTCGGGTGGTCGGTGGCGGCGGTCATGGGTCGCCGGTCGGTGACCCGGCTGTGCTGGGGTGGTTTCGGGGCGGGTGCCGGAGGCTTGGGACTCTGGGGGCGTGTCGTCCCCGGGCTTGGGCCTGGTGGGGGTCGGGGGTCTTGGGCTCTGGCGGGCGGGTCGCCGGGCTATGGGCTGGCTGGCGCTCTGGTGCCCGGCTCTGGCCGGGGGCTCTCGGCTCGCTGGTGGGTTGGGGTTCATGTGCTGGGGGGTGGGTGTCTGGGGGCGTGACTGGTGGCCAATGGGAGGGGGCGGGCAAACCCAGCCTGGGTGTCTAATGTGTTATGTGTTCTGAAAGTTGTTAATATGAAGGGTGGGTATAGTATTTCTTCTGGGGTGGGGATTAAGTGGATGTCCTTGATGATGGTCTTGGACTATGCTTGGCCGGTGTGCGGGCCCTGGTTGGGGCCTGTTCTTGGTGCTTCCTGGCTCTGTCGGCGGTTGGGCGGGCGCTCTTGGCCGTGTCGTCCATGTGGGATTTTGTGTCTTCTTGGACGGCGGGCTGACTGCGGTTCGCAGGGGTCACGGCGGCCCTGGTGGGTGTGGGCTGTTGGTTCTGCTGTTGGCGGCCCTCGGGGCCGTGTCCTCTCTGGTCTTGGCTCAATGGCCTGGCGGTCGGAGAGGTGTTTCTTTTTCCTCGCTCCTTGGGTGGACCTTGGCGAGCTGGGGGGGTACGCAGGGTCAGCGGGGGAGCTGACTCGCTGTGGGAGCACTGTTCCTGCAGATATTTTTCTCCCCATCCCTCAACACGCACCTCCGCCCTCTTCATCTTAAATTAATACATGTAGGGAATTTGAGTCTCGGGTGTGCTGCGATGGTTCTACATCTCTGTTGTTCAGAACACCTGGGACTCAATTTTATATACACTTTAGACATTCATTCATAAACTTCTTCATAAAAGTCACATATAGGGAATGGATTGAGCACTATGGCTATGGGTGGCGGGATGACACCAATCTCACCCCCATGCCTATGCTCACTCAACATTATGCATTTAGACAATTAGGGCTTGGGTTAGAGTTGGAGTGGAGGGGAAACTGGTATAATGCCAGCCTTTGCTCCTTCTCTTTCCTTTTTAAGTACACTTTAGAACAACACTCACCAACAGTACATTTGGGGACGGGGGTGTGTGTGTCGGGGTCTTGATTTGTTAATTTCAATTTTATTTATTTATGTATTTATTTATATATATATATAACCCCCGACCTACGACCCCATCGACCTGCGAACCACGGGACCTACGAACATATCATATTNTTATGTATTTATTTATATATATATATATATATTATTTATTTATTTTTCTCTTACCCCCCTGGTTGCCTGGCGGACATTCTGGGGGTGGGCCGTCAGGGGTTGTGCTGGGGTGTGGGGGGGTTCGGGGCCTGCGGGTTTGCCGTGGGCGGGACTGGCAGTGCGCTCCCCCTGGGGCTGCTTGGGCTCGAGTGTCCTGTCCTGTCGGCGGGGCGTGGGGTGGGCCGGATCTTGGATGTCTGCTACTCTCCACCCCAGAATGAATGGGCCTACCTCCTGGGTTTGGATGTGGGCTGCCCCATGTAGGGAGCAGGTACATGTCTTGGACCTGGGGGGTATAGAGTGTGCATCGGGATTATGAATGGAGCGTGTCGTTATTGTTTGTCTTTCTATGACTGAGGGTGAGGATGAGGGTGGGTCTGAATGAGTGTGTCTGTGTATGAATGTTTAAGTGTCAGGCTGGGACTTGGACTGCCCCCTCTCTGATACTTCTGAGGCTACCTAGTGTCGCGCTCCTGCCACGTGGCCCCCTGGTGGGTGTTCCTCTGCCTGCGGGCGTGCTTGGGACCCTCACTATCTGGGGCTGGGCGCTTGGGCGTTTGTCGGCTCGGCCTGGTGGCTGCCTGGTGGGGCTCGGGTCCTCTGGTCCTGTCGGGTCTGGACCTGAGGGGTGGGCGTCCCCGGTGCCCGAGCATCGGTGTCCGGCCCTGGGGCTACATCGGTGCAGCGGGCTCCGGCGGGGGCCTGTGTATTTGTCGCTGTTGACCCCGGGGGGTCATTGTGTGTGGTCCCTGGTGGGGTTCGTCCGGTTCTTCCCCTTGGTCGGATCTGGGGAGTGGACGAGTGGCTCGTCCTGTTCGGGTGGTCCTGGGGACTCTGGGCTCGGGGTCCTTCCTGGGGTCTTGGGCTTTGATCGCCCTTTCGTCTGTCTCGGGCTTTGGGGGGACAGATCTCTGATGCTTCACATTCGCTACTAAATGTTCTATTGGAGGAACCTTATTCACTTATGCATGCTCACAACCACACACAAATGGATGTAGGGATGTATATGTAGATATATGTAGATGGGTATATAAATGAATATAAATATATATGTATGTATACTGTATATATATTTGTAGGTATGGGTATGTTTATATATAGAAATCTAATGCAAGGTCATGAATATTATCAGTCTTTATGCTTGTATGTTTCGTTGCTGTGTTCTGTCATGTGCTTTGCAGGATTGTGGACGGAGGTTTGGTGTGTTTGCCTTGTGCTCTTTTTGTGGATAATTGTTGTTTTGTTGTCTCACTTTCTCTTTTCTTTCTTTCTCTCTATTAAAAAAAAATACATATTGGAGTGAGAGGATGGCTATAAGGTGTGAAGGGAGGCCATCTATAAATGGAAAAAAAAAAAAATAAAAATAACATGTCACCCCACCTCTAAGGGCCTTGCTCAAGGGCAAATGAGGGTGGATGCAGGTGTGGGTGTCCCACCTATCCCACCCACATATTGATCTTGGTGTACCGAGAGTTGAACCGGCGATCCTCTGATCACAAGTCCACCCTTTCCAACCTCTGTGCCACCACTCCCTAGAGTTAGACAGGAAGTATTTCTATAAAAGAAACCTAGTTTTAATTTCAGTTTCTTTGCCAAGTTTTCAACAACAATAATAATAATAATAATAATAATAATAATAATAATAATAATAATAATAATAATAATAATAATAATGAATTCCATTTATAATGCACTTTTCATTAATAAAAATCTCAAAGTGCTAACAAGAGGCTTAAAGGAGAGATGCAAATCAACCAAGATAACCAAGTATTTGTAAGAGTTGACAAACTCAGTAGGAGCACCATTTGAAGATAAAATAGATGAAAGGAATGCTGGGACCAACTTCCTGTCTGAAAACAACATCCCTTTAGTTTTGTCGATGTTTGGTACAAGTTTGACAGAACAAATCAGACTGGATGATGTCAAACGCATACTGCAAAAGCTGGAAAACCTTATCGACTGTTTTAGCTCGACAATAAATAACTGTGTCATCAGCATAGAAATGTAAGGATGCATCAGGGATGATCTGACCTACATTACCTACACAGATTGTGAAGAGGGTGGGTCCTAAGACTGAACCTTTATGGATGGATGGAAATTGATCATTTCGTACGAGTTGAACACCCCTCACTCTGTTTCTTGTTTGTTTGTAATACATAAGTGAATAATGAGAATATAATAATAGTATTTTTCCCTCTGCAGAATGATGGACTTCAGAAAATTTGGAAATGACCTTCGATCCTTCACAGATTGATGAGAAAGTACAACTGTTTCTCTAAGGTTATTGCTGACGTCTTTCCTTCATGGTGTTGTGTTAACACACACACACCTGGATGCTTCAGAGCTGCAAATTAACAAAACTCCTGATTTAATAGAGGTGATCACACTGATGATCAGTTAATCAATACATGTGATCAGCAGAACCTGACTGTTACTGGACATCCTAAACCCTGTGGAAGCAGCAAGACCGGGCTTAGTTTTTCACAAACAGCTTTTCCATTCCAGGGAATTAGATTATGGAATGGCTTGGAGAATGTAGTTAAAAATGCCAAGTCAATGTTTACATTTAAGAAAATGATCAAAACAAATGTGTTAAAAATATATATATATATATGAAATAGCGTAATGTGTATTGTATTAGTTAGAAAATTAGAAAGAGTTAGTCATTTTGTACTGTTGGTTGAAGATTATTATTGTTTAATCTGATTGTTGGAAAAAAGGGGCAGATATAATAAGATTTTTTCTTCTTTCTGCTACCTTTCATTTTTTTTATATTTTGTACATTATCACCGGGAGGAGACCCAGAGGAAGACCCAGGACACGCTGGAGGGACTATGTTTCTCGGCTGGCCTGGGAACGCCTTGGGATTCCCCCAGAGGAGCTGCTCCAAGTGGCTGGGGAGAGGGAAGTCTGGGCCTCCCTACTTAGGCTGCTACCCCCGCGACCCGACCCCGGATAAGCGGAAGAAGATGGATGGATGGATGGATGGACATTATCATTTATGGGATTGTCTTGTATTGTTTCTTTTGTAAAAAAAAAATGAAAAAAATTAATAAACAAACATAAACATGTAGGTTTTGTTCATGTATATTAAACAACAGCATGGTGGAATGTGTTTTGTGTTTTTGTTCCCTTCATGTCTGATTTCAAGTATTTATAACCTGATAAAGAACAGATCATCTTTATTACGTCTTGATAGGTAAAATCTTAAAAATTAAAGAAGGTAAACATTAGTTTTCCCTATCACTGTATTTTAATGGTAACACAAATCATGGAAATTTTCAAGGAAAAAAGTGAAGTCTGTTTAGATATAAATATGCATGATTTGACACTTCACCTGTCCTATTTACAGTTCTGCAACTTGTAATTGAAATTATATTAAGAAAGAATAAACCCTGAATGAATCCAGACATGTACATCAAAGCAAGATCGAGGAGGAACGGAAAAACAATTATAATTTCACAGCCTTTCCAACAAAGCTACATCACAGATTAAATAACAATTAAGACTTCAAAACATGGAGCAGACAACAGAGAAAGCTTCTGCTCTTGCTGTTCCACACTTAAATTTGTCCTCCTTTGAAGATTACCGACACTGGGCTCATGTCACTGACTGAAGTCTAATCTTCAAATGGGTGCTGCGTTCATTCAGTCATCTTCAAAAGCACACATTACACCCAGAGTCTAAAAATACAGTGTTGTAATGATGCAAACAATCCCTGGACCAGGTCTGGCTTGACCTGAAACTCCTTGTCTTGAAAGGATTCAAGGATTCAAGGTTCTTTATTGTCATTCACATCACATGTGGTACATGAAGTGGAACAACATTGTGTACACAGGGTCCCAGGTACATCCAACAATAGCAAAAATATCAAGTATAAAAATAAACTGTATTTAAGGATCTAAGGTATAAACAAAGATACAGTATACATAAGATACTTGCTCAAGGGCTCAGAATGGGATAAATGAGGATGCAGGCAGGTGTGGGGGGTTTCAGCTTTCCCACCCACATTTTAATGTTGTTGGTACGGGGAGTTGTGTTGTTGTGCTGTGTTTATTTGTCAGGTTAACAGTACAAAGAAATGCTAAGGATAAGAAGAACAGATTTGACTCGCAAAAAAAATAAATATCTAAGAACAAACAAACAAGAAATACTAAATCATACAATAATGTTACAAACATAATGTACCAAAAAGTGAAAAGGTAATCAAAATATTTACAAGGCCCTAAAAGAGAAAATAGTAAACAACAACAAGACATTGCTAGCATGTAAAAAAAGTGCCGGTTCTGACTTCCGGCGGAAGTCGTACACATAATTTGCGCAAGGCATCATGGGGGCTAGGAATAAGGTGGATACACCTCAACTTTCCCATTCTCACAAAAAACTTTCAGTCTAGCTGGAAATAAAATTCATGACTTGATTAAGTACTTTGCGCACATCTTTGTATTTTGCATGTTCCTTAAACACTGAGCTTGTAAAGTCCTCATCAAAATAAATCCTTCGATCGTTGACTTGTACAGCCTTTACTCTCCATGCAACCTGCAGCACTTTTTGTTTCATGGCATATGATTGAAATCAAACCAGAACAGTTCTGGGCCGGTCCTTTGGTCCAGGCCTCGGCCCTATCCAATGTGCCCTCTCCACATGGAGTTCGTCCGTCACTTCCAGTTTTTCGTGGATCAGTTTGTTGACAAAGTCAATCATGTTGTTTTCTTCACAGTTTTCTGGCACTGAATATATTCTCATATTGTTTCTCCTGGCTTGACTTTCCAGTTCCTCACATCTTAGTTCTAGTTGTTTTTTGTTTTTTTTTTGCATTTGGAGGGTATGAAAAAGCACTTTGGAGGTTTTCATTTCATAATCTTCACTCTCAGAAATTCTCTGTTCAGCTTCATCCATTCTTTTTTTTAATACTGTACTCATGAAATCTGTATGTAGCGCATTTAACTCTGCCTTTAATGATCCAAAACTAACTATTGCTTCAGATCAAAATTCTCTCAGGTCTTTGAGTATTTCAGCCATACCTTTAGATTTAGCTGATGAAGTGTCCTCTGTTAGCTCCTCTTGATTGTTCTCAATTAGTTTTTTGTGCACATGCCTCCATTTGTTTGGAAGATTGCTTGTGTTTCTGCTTGGACATTTCTCTCTATCCTTCTTTCTCCTCCTTCCTCTTTGTCCTCTTTTTTCACTGTCCTTCTCCACTCAGTTTTCAGTATATTGCTGTTTTTGAAGCCGTTTAATCCAAAATTAAGTCCAGTTTTCAGTTGCATCAGGGTACTTTTCAGTTAACTGTTTGCAGAGACACTCCCAAACATACCGTACTTGCCCAGCGGCCATCTTCTTCTATATATTAACTGTAACAAGCTAATATTAGTCATGGTAGTTGTCACAGATGTGGCTTGGTGCAAAGTTATTGCCAGTTGTTCAGTGTTATTTTTTGAGAGTTTAGTAATCTGACAACTTGTGGTTAATAACAGTCCTTTATTCTTTAGAGTTGAACCAGCAACCTTCTGATCACAGGCCCACCTTCTCAAACCTCTGCACCACCACACCACTCCCCTAAAAATATCCAAATGCTAGGTAAAAATTAAAAGCTAAGTTGTACTCAGAACCTAAAAATGGCAGAATGGTTGCTAAAAGAAACACAAAACAGAGTACTGAAATTATAGCTAAAAGGTAAAAATAACAAAGGCAAAAATTGATCAAGTACGGTACGCTGAGGCAGTTATCTCAGGGTATTTCTATAAGAAATTGTATTTTATTTTATTATTTAGAAAAGTATACGTTTAAAAAAAATCATTTTACATTAGTCCTCCTATAGGAGGACTAATGTCCTCTCCTCACGTTGCCACACCAACTTGGACTTCTCCTTACACCACCTTGGTATTTTAAATTTATCCTCTTCCAACCTGAAGGCTTTGTCATACTCCTTTTTATAGGATGGATTCAGATTCATGAACATGTAACACAGTCCCTTTAAAGGGGACCACACATTCAAAATTCACTTTTTAATGTTTTTTTACTCAACTTTGGGTATTTACTTCATAAAAAAAACAGTCCTAAGGCCAAAAAAATGCACCCAGTGGTTTATTTACTGTAAGTAGATTTATTTGTCTGTGATAAAAACGGTTTGTTTTTGAAATAAACTGGAAGTCAATCTCGCTTGTGACGTAATATGCGAGCTAGGACAACCCACCACAACCTGAGTCCAGCCCCTCACCTAGCAACCCCTGGTTAGGCTCAACCCACTTCTGTATTAAACACATGACTGTTGTTTTTCATGATTTCATCTCATCTTTTGTTTATATGTTCTTAATTTCATGTGTACAGCACTTTGTTGCAGCTGTGGTTTTTTAAATGGCTTTATAAATAAAGTATAATTGTTATTTTTATGTTTTAGTTCAATTTTTAGTGTATTTGCGATCGCTCCCAACGCGCAGCCGGCAAAAATTAAACGAGCGGACTCCCGGCATAGGGACCGGCGGCAACGGGACACTGCTTCTGGCGGATGGAGCGGAGCTTCAATTGTACAGCCTCGTTGCAGCCTTGCAGCAGCCTCGCAGCAGCGAGGACCTTCTCCTTACGGATTAATTTACGGGAGACACTTGGTGAACTTTGTGTTGTCTTGACTGGAACAGCGATAACTCCCAAAATCTCCGCGTGCAACGAGCGGAGCTGGCGAACACCGGAAGAGGAACAAGCTAACATTAGCATCGGATTCGGGTGGTCTCATGCTAAAAGGAGCAGCAAATTGCGGCGCGCTCAGACGGGTTTCGGTAAGTTATCTTAAGCTAGCACTAACAGTAAGTCAAATGAGTAATAAAAAAAGAGCTAATTTTAAAACAACAACACATTACAGATACTGGCTGTTACGAGGGCGTAAACAGATCTTTGAAGGGCGTGGACTTCAGAACTTCTATCAGAAACCGGTCGTTCAAAACGAAAGTTAAAACTGGCAGAATTAAAAAGGGTATAATTGATTATCTAAGAATTATTTTGTGCATTAAATTGAAGGAATAGGGTCTAGATAGCACACAGAAATAACATAAAAATTTAAAAAATGCATCTGAGGTCCCCTTTAAAGCTGCACTATGTAACTTTGTAATGTAGTCTGTAACTTTTCAAACAATATATTTTTAACATATTTCTTCACTCTGTCACTATCTACTGACAGACTGATGTTAGACAAAGTAATCTCTGAAAAAAACTATAGTCCCCTTGCTTCTCTATCAGCATTTATAAAAACACTAAAAACACAGAGTGACCCGGACAATGACCAGCCAATAAAAACAGAGTTGTTTGTCACGCCCCAACCCACGCCCCCGCCTGTCCCAGCCTCAGCGCCGCGCACATTCTCATTCAAAGGATTGCAAAGCGATGCAGGACTGATTTGTATGTGACACAAATGTATTAAATATCCCTTCTTCATCCCAGAGCTGGACTTTTATTTTGTTTTTTTGCCAAAAGTCAAGTGATCGCTTCATCCTTCACTCACAGGAATGAGGAAATTGATTTGTCACGACTCACGAGCGAATTAATTCATGTCCAAAGTGGCTAGTGAAGCTCTGCTGATTTCAGGGTGTTTTTGTGTTGTTGGACGAGTGATTCATGTTTTTATTATATTTTTTAGAACGTTATATTAACATATAATCACAGAACTTCGCAGCGTCTGCCATAGGACATGTAGTGGGGGCGGAACATTCCAGACATACCAGACATCGACTGACAGACATGAGGAAGTCACGAGCAAATTAAATCATGTCCAACGTTGCTGCGTGAAGCTCTGCTGATTTCTGCTGGTTTTTGTGTTGTTGGACAAGTGCTCCATGGTTTTATTATATTTTTAAAACGTTTTATTAACATATAATCACAGAATATTGAAGTGCTCCGAGCGGACACACAGCAGGGGGCGGAGCTGCAGAACTCAAGTTCAACAGAGAACGGACTGTGGCTCCTCCTCAGAGTCATATATGGCTCTGAGGGGGAGGGAGCAGAATGCTTTTACCTGATGAAAATATTTCTAAGTCCCACCGTCCTGCAGAAATTACATAGTGAACCTTTAACTTCACATGTTAATTGTTTGTGTCTCTTTCAACAGACAACACCTACTACACCTGACCTCATGGACAGACCTGTGTCCTCTCCTCCTTCCTCCTGCAGCTCCTCTCCTTCCATCACCTGTGCATCAACACCTTGTGCGTAACAGTGAGTTTAACTTGTTTTCTGTCTGTATTTTATGTTTTTATTGCAGGTCATGACCGTGCTTTAACTTCACATGTTAATTGTTTGTGTTTCTTTCAACAGACAACACCTGCTGCGCCTGACCTCATGGACAGACCTGTGTCCTCTCCTCCTGCCTCCTGCAGCTCCTTTCCTTCCATCACCTGTGCGTCAACACCTTGTGCCTAACAGTGAGTTGAACTTGTTTTCTGTCTGTGTTTTATGTTTTTATTGCAGGTCATGACCGTGCTTTAACTTCACATGTTAATTGTTTGTGTTTCTTTCAACAGACAACACCTGCTGCGCCTGACCTCATGGACAGACCTGTGTCCTCTCCTCCTGCCTCCTGCAGCTCCTCTCCTTCCATCATCTGTGCGTCAACACCTTGTGCCTAACGGTGAGTTGAACTTGTTTTCTGTCTGTGTTTTGTTTTTATTGCAGGTCATGACCGTGCTTTAACTTCACATGTTAATTGTTTGTGTCTCTTTCAACAGACAACACCTACTACACCTGACCTCATGGACAGACCTGTGTCCTCTCCTCCTTCCTCCTGCAGCTCCTCTCCTTCCATCACCTGTGCGTCAACACCTTGTGCGTAACAGTGAGTTTAACTTGTTTTCTGTCTGTATTTTATGTTTTTATTGCAGGTCATGACCGTGCTTTAACTTCACATGTTAATTGTTTGTGTTTCTTTCAACAGACAACACCTGCTGCGCTTGACCTCATGGACAGACCTGTGTCCTCTCCTCCTGCCTCCTGCAGCTCCTTTCCTTCCATCACCTGTGCGTCAACACCTTGTGCCTAACAGTGAGTTGAACTTGTTTTCTGTCTGTGTTTTATGTTTTTATTGCAGGTCATGACCGTGCTTTAACTTCACATGTTAATTGTTTGTGTTTCTTTCAACAGACAACACCTGCTGCGCCTGACCTCATGGACAGACCTGTGTCCTCTCCTCCTGCCTCCTGCAGCTCCTCTCCTTCCATCATCTGTGCGTCAACACCTTGTGCCTAACGGTGAGTTGAACTTGTTTTCTGTCTGTGTTTTGTTTTTATTGCAGGTCATGACCGTGCTTTAACTTCACATGTTAATTGTTTGTGTTTCTTTCAACAGACAACACCTGTTGCGCCTGACCTCATGGACAGACCTGTGTCCTCTCCTCCTGCCTCCTGCAGCTCCTTTCCTTCCATCACCTGTGCGTCAACACCTTGTGCCTAACAGTGAGTTGAACTTGTTTTCTGTCTGTGTTTTATGTTTTTATTGCAGGTCATGACCGTGCTTTAACTTCACATGTTAATTGTTTGTGTTTCTTTCAACAGACAACACCTGCTACGCCTGACCTCATGGACAGACCTGTGTCCTCTCCTCCTGCCTCCTGCAGCTCCTCTCCTTCCATCATCTGTGCGTCAACACCTTGTGCCTAACGGTGAGTTGAACTTGTTTTCTGTCTGTGTTTTGTTTTTATTGCAGGTCATGACCGTGCTTTAACTTCACATGTTAATTGTTTGTGTCTCTTTCAACAGACAACACCTACTACACCTGACCTCATGGACAGACCTGTGTCCTCTCCTCCTTCCTCCTGCAGCTCCTCTCCTTCCATCACCTGTGCGTCAACACCTTGTGCGTAACAGTGAGTTTAACTTGTTTTCTGTCTGTATTTTATGTTTTTATTGCAGGTCATGACCGTGCTTTAACTTCACATGTTAATTGTTTGTGTTTCTTTCAACAGACAACACCTGCTGCGCTTGACCTCATGGACAGACCTGTGTCCTCTCCTCCTGCCTCCTGCAGCTCCTTTCCTTCCATCACCTGTGCGTCAACACCTTGTGCCTAACAGTGAGTTGAACTTGTTTTCTGTCTGTGTTTTATGTTTTTATTGCAGGTCATGACCGTGCTTTAACTTCACATGTTAATTGTTTGTGTTTCTTTCAACAGACAACACCTGCTGCGCCTGACCTCATGGACAGACCTGTGTCCTCTCCTCCTGCCTCCTGCAGCTCCTCTCCTTCCATCATCTGTGCGTCAACACCTTGTGCCTAACGGTGAGTTGAACTTGTTTTCTGTCTGTGTTTTGTTTTTATTGCAGGTCATGACCGTGCTTTAACTTCACATGTTAATTGTTTGTGTTTCTTTCAACAGACAACACCTGCTGCGCCTGACCTCATGGACAGACCTGTGTCCTCTCCTCCTGCCTCCTGCAGCTCCTTTCCTTCCATCACCTGTGCGTCAACACCTTGTGCCTAACAGTGAGTTGAACTTGTTTTCTGTCTGTGTTTTATGTTTTTATTGCAGGTCATGACCGTGCTTTAACTTCACATGTTAATTGTTTGTGTTTCTTTCAACAGACAACACCTGCTGCGCCTGACCTCATGGACAGACCTGTGTCCTCTCCTCCTGCCTCCTGCAGCTCCTCTCCTTCCATCATCTGTGCGTCAACACCTTGTGCCTAACGGTGAGTTGAACTTGTTTTCTGTCTGTGTTTTGTTTTTATTGCAGGTCATGACCGTGCTTTAACTTCACATGTTAATTGTTTGTGTCTCTTTCAACAGACAACACCTACTACACCTGACCTCATGGACAGACCTGTGTCCTCTCCTCCTTCCTCCTGCAGCTCCTCTCCTTCCATCACCTGTGCGTCAACACCTTGTGCGTAACAGTGAGTTTAACTTGTTTTCTGTCTGTATTTTATGTTTTTATTGCAGGTCATGACCGTGCTTTAACTTCACATGTTAATTGTTTGTGTTTCTTTCAACAGACAACACCTGCTGCGCTTGACCTCATGGACAGACCTGTGTCCTCTCCTCCTGCCTCCTGCAGCTCCTTTCCTTCCATCACCTGTGCGTCAACACCTTGTGCCTAACAGTGAGTTGAACTTGTTTTCTGTCTGTGTTTTATGTTTTTATTGCAGGTCATGACCGTGCTTTAACTTCACATGTTAATTGTTTGTGTTTCTTTCAACAGACAACACCTGCTGCGCCTGACCTCATGGACAGACCTGTGTCCTCTCCTCCTGCCTCCTGCAGCTCCTCTCCTTCCATCATCTGTGCGTCAACACCTTGTGCCTAACGGTGAGTTGAACTTGTTTTCTGTCTGTGTTTTGTTTTTATTGCAGGTCATGACCGTGCTTTAACTTCACATGTTAATTGTTTGTGTTTCTTTCAACAGACAACACCTGTTGCGCCTGACCTCATGGACAGACCTGTGTCCTCTCCTCCTGCCTCCTGCAGCTCCTTTCCTTCCATCACCTGTGCGTCAACACCTTGTGCCTAACAGTGAGTTGA
>JBBPBX010047806.1:4669-19862 GCA_038048925.1 Garcialebias charrua | reverse complement strand
TATATATATATATATATATATATATATATATATGTAGTAATATAGGAAGGGGTCAGTTTAATGACTTACCTATATTTTAGATGTATAAATTGGCAGGGTTTAGACTGACACAAAAATACATCATTAATTAAACGAGTTCTCTCTTTTTCAGCTTAATACCAATAATTCTATACCTTGACCAGATGTAATTCACAGGAAACGTTAAACTTATGTTGGTACAGCAGGACTGCACCATTTATTTAACATAATTATAAATTACATCACATCGGCCGTGGTGTAGTGGTAATGGCAGTCGACCCCTGATCGGAAGGTTGGAGGTTCGAATCCCGCATCCGCCCACCATGTGTCGTTGTGTCCCTGGGCAAGACACTTAACCCCGAGTTGCTCCCGGTAGGTCTGGATGGCGCCTTGCAAGGCAGGCTACCACTACCGGTGTATGAATGTCTGAATGAATGGGTGGATGGCTGGTATTGTAAAGCGCTTTGGGGCTCCTCACAGGGGGCTGGAAAGCGCTATATAAATAAGCTCCATTTACCATTTACCATGATTGGTTGATTATTTTTCCTATAAATTAACTTCAGCACAGATGAAATACGCGTCCGTAATTTCGTAGGAACAACAGAATAAAGTTATGGGTTTCAATAACTTATATCTCTGCTGGCACAATAACTTAAAGTTTAGTTACTTAAAGTAAGAAAGTTTCAGTGAAGAGAAAAATGGAGGAGGAAGAAAATGGAGGATGAGGAGAGGTATTATCTTGACGTGTTTTAACCAGAAACATGGCAGCTCTCCGGCTGATCTCGGCTACACGTTGGTACCCTTGGTAAAGCATATGACGACTTGTTACCTTGTGAAGATGGTCAGTCCCCAGTTGGTCCAACTGGTCAGTTCGTTTACCATTCTCAGCGTCTCCAGACGTGCGCCTTGACTCGAACCGAAAGTAACGGCAGCTCCTGGTGTTGTTTTCAAGATAAGACGTTCCTTAAAGGAATGTCAATAAAAGAGAGCTTTTTCAGCTGTTGAAGATGACTTATAACTTGGCAAGTTATAAGCCTTTAACTGAATGACGTGGTCATTAGCGTGTTGACCAGACGATCATCAGTTCTTTGGGGAACCTCATCATGGCATTGAGGTCCTCAGCAAACTCGTCAGTTCCAGCAAAAGCTTAGAACTTTAAGGAAGGATCTGTGATCAGTGACTTGTTGTTCTTCTCTGATTGGTCCAAACAAACCAGTGGATGAAGGTCACTCGGATAGGAGAAGATCAGTTTTTAGAACAGAGAAGAAGTTGTTTAGAATGAAGACAGAGAAACAGATTAGACTGGAGCCAGCTTCATAAAACAACTGATTAAAACTGTGTTCTAACTTCTAACAAAACTGATCGAGTTCAGTCTGACATATTAATTCACTTTCACCGTTTGATTCATCATATGAAGAAGTGATCATTATTTTGAAATAACATTGGATTTCCAACTTGAATTAAACAGTTTGAATTAAACAGTCTTTGACTTAACAAACATTGAATTCAATAATGCTTATACAAGTAACACAAGGTTATTCATTAACACAAAAATAGAGGAATAAGAGAGTCTCTTATGACTTATTGTGTTTTGATTCAAAATAATGTAATAAAATAGTGTTAATGTCTTTTTTCTGAGAGTATCAGTGAAAAGGTGTCACTGGGACAGTTCAAGTATCAGAGCGGGCACGGTCATGCCCACTATTTATATATATATATATATATATATCTTATATATATAGATGTCTTATATATGTCTTTTATATATATATATATATCTTATATATATAGATGTCTTATATATATATATATATATATATATATATATATATATATACATTTTTTAACAAAGTATCAAAAAACTAGCAAAACATTATAAGGTATATGTATAAAATCAAAGACAGGAACAAATCTGCATTGGTTTTTGCCAGGATTCCAACAGATTCTGAAAACCATTTAGAGAAGTCAAGGTCGAGAGCTTCAGATCTTTTTGTAAGATATTCCATGAAGCAGGAGCGGAGTAGGAGAAGGCCCTTTTTCCAAGTTCAGTCCTCACTGACGGAACACTGCAGGTAATCATGTCCTGAGAGCGCACGCTGTAGCTACACTCACGCAAAGACATGTAGGAGGAGATGTATGAGGGCAGCAGACCAAGAAGTGATTTTGGGAATAACTATAAAGAAGTGGGAAGAAGTGGGAATAACTCCCAAAAAGTTCATTACTGAGAACGATCAGAGACGTGCTTCAAACTCAAGGTTGTATCACTATAGTCCCTCCTTTTGGAACTCATCGCCTGTCCATGGGGATGAGGTCCAACATGAAAAGATACCACCAAATGTCTCTGATCTTGATGTAATCCAGCAGATGAAAAAAAATTATAATCCCATAACGTTTTCGGAAATTCCAAACTGTTCGCAGGTAATCCCATTGCGGTAAGCTTTTAATCCTTTGGAAAACAAAGTCTTATAATCCACAGCGGTAATTCCACAGCGGTAATTCTACCACGATTAGTGTTGTTGATTGATCAGCAACAATTGTTTTTATAATCAGCGCTGATTATAAAAACAATTGTTGCTGATCAATCAACAACACTAATCGCATGTAGAGGGGATCACTCGATTGAAGCAGAGGAGGCGACCCTTGGATGAAGGTTGAAGACCAACGTTGGAGTAGCAGGTCCCCACGTCGAAGGTTGAAGGCTGGTTGGTTTCCAGTCCATGCCACTCTGGTTCTATGTGTCATGCAGTTATGTGGTTTAAGGTGGGCTTATGATAGGGATTTTACATTAAGCCTTACCTATATGCACCTGGTGTGCAAGCTATCATGGTTTAGATCAGCTACAATTACCAATTAAGGGGTGGATCATTTATCAAAAGTTAAATATAGGGATCTATGACTATAGAAGATTCAGGAGGGCTTCTGTAACGAAGGCCCCTTCTTCCAAACTATTCCTCCATTCATAATTTAGTTTTAGTTAAACTAAAATAGAAAAGAAAATATAGTTTGGACTAAATGTCTGTTGTCCTTTAAGACGACAACGTAGGATTTGGTATTCCCTATAAATTTTGAAGTCTATGGCGAGACTCATCAAAATGAATAGATGATCTAGAATAGAATCGATCGAATCGGTTCAATTTAGAAATTGCGAGGCCAGTGTAGTTTATGGTACCTAAAGTAGCTTTAAACTACATTGACTCTTCATCAACTGAGGTTTAACAAAATGAAAACTGCATGTTGGCATAGTTAAATCCATTTAAGTCTTTAACTTATCATTAATAAAAACCTCTTTTGGCTGGGAGTGTTCAGAAAACAATACCAAGTCTCAACAACAACAAAAGTAGCAATTAAGCACCTAGAAAACAACGTTTCACTGCTTCAACTCACTCTTGTCGTCAGATTCCAACGTGTATCACACAAGAAAAACAGGTCTTAGCTTTATAACCGATGTCAATTAAATCTTGCAGATTTAAACGGTTGTTAAGGTTAGTTTTTTGTTGTTGTGGGTTTTTAGACTTAGCGTTTCTAAGTTCTAGTTGGTACGTTTTCTTTTTGCAACTAATATAGTTTAAACTGTTTAGTTTATTTACTATCTTGTGCTTGGACAACCTTATTTCCCATGAAGTCTGTGAGTTTGCGAGATCTTTGTTGTTTGTGGGGTTATTGAAATCTTTGTCTTTGACGTGGGCATGACCTAACATCACCCCCCTGTTGTCATGGGGGACCACGCACACAGGTGAGGACGTCCATCCATGGGCACGAGTTAGGATGCCTTTGTTTAGTCTAAGCTGTTTGCGTAGCTTATCGGGAACCGTACACAGGAACCTTATAGGTTTCGGCCAACGTTTCTTCTCTCGTTTACCTCTTTCTGTGTAATTCAGGTGTGCCACAACTGTCGGCGCAGTCGCAGGTGTGTCTGATTGTTCAGACTGCGACGGGTCACTGACGTGTGTGTTTTCCCACTTCTTGACTGAAGAGGGGCTCTTTGAGCCTGTAAGAACTATGTAATTTCTGAGTAGTTCTAGGCTCAAATGCTCTTGAACCAAGGTTTCATCGAAAGCTTGGCTGGTTGCCAATTTATCTGTCCCAAAGGACAGCACAGTGTCTTCGGTGTGGGAACCTTGGATCTCCACACCTTCTTCTACCTGTGGTAGGTAGTGTTCAGCGAGTGCTGATTGTTCCAGCTCGCAGAGGAGGTTCTCTTGTTGGGCTAGGGTTGGGTCCAACAGTCGGGACTCTTCTGTCTCACCTGTATTTGAAGGTTCACTTACCGGGCTTGTGCTCTCAGTTGGGGAGTCATCCGTGCCTTCTGCGGTACCATCTGTTAGACAGACAGTGTCATGACCTTCAGGATCTTGTTGACTGTCAGCAATTAGTTGGCTGTCAGCATCTTTATTGTCAACATCTGTGGCGTTGTTGTTGTTATTGTCCTCAATGTTATTATTGTTGAAAGCTGTGTGCTCTGAGTTTTTGTGAAAGACAGTGCCGTACATCGCTCCACCAGGTTGGACAATGATGTTTGTGTTATTATCAATGATAATGCCACTCATTGTATCAGGTTGGTCAACCACTGTAACATTCAAATCCTCTAACAAACCACTTACTTCCTCTGTCTCTTCCGAGCGCAGAGGTGTTGTACCTTGTTTCTGGAGCATTTGTGACTCTTTGCATGTCTCGAACTGTTGCATTTGAGGTGCAGGAGGAGGAGCAGGTCCTTGGCTCTGAACGAACCTCTTTGGGTTTTCCGTAGAGTGGACATCTCCCTTTTGTGGTATTGTGCTTGTCTCCGATTTATCTATCTGAGTAGCTACATGAGCAGAGCTCCGTTTAAACCACTTTGAGTCACTGTTCTAGTTGGCACCAACATTTCATTGTTTGTTGGTTTGAACATCTTGATTATCCTCGCTTTCCGTAGGAGAGGGAACCTCTTCTATTTTTAGCGACTGGGGTTTGACCATTTGACCTAGGCACACCTCTGAGGGTGTTTTGCTTTGTGTGTGAGCTTCAAAAACATTTATAGCACACTCTTTTATTTCATCGATGGTGTTTCTGTAATAACACGTGAGGTGTAGAACTTTTCTCAGCGTGGGGTGGAGATTGAAGCTGAAAAGAAGTTTGAAATTTTCATCTTCCTGCATGTCTGGTTCATTTCGGTCACCAAAATATGCTTTTTTAATTATATCACAGAACAATAATGGGTGTTTATCTTTCTCTTGCAAGATGTACTTTGCAGCTAGGCATCCACCATGCTTAGCGGGAGTTTCTTCCAACTCACCTGGGGACACCTGTAAGGGCGTCTTGCTTTGCAGGTGAGCCTCGAAAACATTTGCAGCACACTGTTTCATTTCATCCATGGTTTGCTTTTTATACAAACCCATGGTGCACAGCTCAGATCTTATCTCAGGGAGGAGATTTTTGCTGAAAGCAACCCTGAAAAGTACCTGTTCTTCCAGGCACGGTTCCTTCATGTCACCTGAATACGCCTGGAGAATCCTTTCAAAATACATCAAAGGGTGTTCACCTTTTTTCTGCAAGACATTAAGAGCAGCTGAGTAGTCACCATGCTTTGAGACAGATTCTCTCTCTGTGCGAGGTGCAGGGGGAGCAGGTCTTTGGCTTGGGAGTTCCAGTTGGCACCCTTTGTTGTATGAGACAACAAGATGCTCATACTTCCTAAACCTTGGACGCGCAACTTTTTGAACTTCCATCTTTGTATTGATTCCTTTTTTGAAAAATCAAGTAAGATGGTTCTTATTTTAATGTGTGCAGATAAATCTTTACCTTCATCTAGCTGTGAGTCAATCAAACTAACCAGCTTTCTGGTTTAAGTGTTTCACTGTGTTTAATAAGTACTGTACATGTATTTTATTCATAGGTACATTCTTTCGGGACTTACCGGTACCCTTAATGAACTTGAAAAAGTTAAAAGCACTCTTGCAATGTTAACTTTAAATATAACTTATTTTTTTAACAACAGTTACTAACTAACCCAAGCATGATTTCCGTTTTACTTACTCAAACGCTTTTCAAAAGATTTGAAATAAATGCAATATTCACACTAAAATGTTCTCAGGATGCTGTTTCATCATGCCTTAAAAGAATGTTTTTCAGTTTTAGTGAAACTGTTTTGTTGCTGTATTTTGACAGCTATCAGGAGTGAAAATAGGATTTCTTGTTTGTTATTTTAACTATTTTTTTTATTTAAAATAAACTTGAGTGCAAAGAATAACTTTAACAGATGTTTTAAAATACATGCAGGTTTTAGCATCTATTCTGTGTAAATGTTTCCTGTTCTCATTCTTTTAAACCAGCAGATTGCAGGTTTTCAAAGCTTAAATTTACCACAATGTGACTGTAATTACTCATTCTGGCCGCTATAGAGGCGCAATTGGCTCTAAGGCCGTGTTGACTACCGCTAATTCCGTTAGCTTGAAAACTAAGACGGTGAAAAATCAACTTTTTGGATGAGTTTTAGCCTGGATGTGACAATCGCCTAAACAAACGTTCATTTAAGAAATGATTGGATTTGTTTAAAATGTTCTGTGAACTTTTAGATATATAAAAAAACGATCTTTGTCCTTTTTTTTCTCTATCTGGGTCACGTCACTTCCGTTGACATGTCGTTCACGTTGCATTTAGGGACGTGCGCGTAGTCGGACGTTTGTGTTCTCCCGACGTCTAAACACTCTAAGACCCTTTAAATATCTCAAAACACCGCGGTTAAACAGTTTCTGGCGATATTTTATGCCTAGAAACGAAACAAGCCAGACAATCTGTCAGAATTGTGTGAGCAAAACTGAAATTTGACGATCAGCAGTGCGTTTCACGTGATCGCTTTGAACCAATCACAGCGCATAAACAGATGTTAGCGTCAGCATATAGCTTATCTCAAACGACTCTTTTTCAACTCATAAAACGCTTAAAATACACCTCAAAAATTCTGTGAAAATACCGTTTCACATCCGAACAGTTCTACCAAGCTGCGTCCAGTAAAAATAGCAAAATAAATGTCGCCAACACGGACTTTATCCGTACAGAAACACGTCAGAGCTAAATGGGCCGGGTCGACAGAACCTCGTCGATCCGACAGCTTCAGACACAAGATGCTATTATTCCTGCTTAAAATGTAACGATACCACCTGACAGCAATTTTCAGATGAACTATGAAGCTCTTAGAGGCACAGTTTTGACACGGCGGTCAAACGTAGATGCGCTTTTATCTGTGACACGTCAGCAAAGAGTCAAAACGACTCAGAACCAGAACCACACAGCAACATCAAATTTTAACCCAAAAACTTCAACAAACGTTTAAAAGTGGAGTAAAGACAATTTCTCAGCCTCAAATGACATTAACCAGCAGTTTCCTGTAGCTATGACACACTTTCCAGCCAAAAAACTATCCTTTTTTCGAGTCTAAAAACTTGGACAAAATTTTATGCCAACATGTAAAGTAAAGAAATATTAAATATTAAACTTTCTAGAGACCTTTACTGGGCCACCATTAGGGTTGGGCATCGTTTGAATTTGAGCGATTCCGGTTCCGATTCCGATTCTTCGTTTCGATTCCGATTCTTTTCGATTCTCGATTCCGATTCTTTTTGTAGGCGGGGTTAAAAAAGACATGTCAATTCAATTCAGTTCAGTTTATTTATACTGTATAGCTCCAAGTCACAACAGAAGTTGTATCAGGGCACTGAACAGAAACAATCAAATATAAAAATAATAAGTTAACAGAAACTTTAATATAAAAATAATAAGTTAACAGAAACTTTAATATAAAAATAATGGTAACACTATTTATCTGAGGAGACTACTTTGAGTTTAACTCCATGTTATAAAAAAGCTACAGTAGTTAGCCAGAGTTATTTCAGGATGAAATAATTTGAACTTCTGTTTGAATTTAATGCTATGAACTTTTTCCTTTTTGTTACATTTACTATGAATTTCTCACAGGGCAGATTAGAGCCAACATGGAGGACTCACCAACATATATTATTATTATACATATAATATTGTCCAGTGTGTGATGCTGCAGTCATGTTACTGAGCTCCCACTGATGGGCTAACCTGGTTCCACCACCAGCAGCAGGATCCTCAGACAGAACAGCTGGTGGGATGTCCTGGTATCTGCAGCCCTCTCTCCATTTGTTTCTTCATGGACATACATGGAGTTGTGAAATTATGTTGTGCCTTTTCCTCAGCAAAACGCTCCTCCAGTGGAGACTTTCTGGACAGACTGCAGGGAGTTCCTAAACAAACAACAGGTTTATCAGTATTATCAGTAAAAAGAGATTATTAAATCATTTTTAAGACTGAGAATGTGTACAATTATTAGCTCTGTTGTTATTGCCTAACTAACCTATTCAATAATTCTTCAAACTGTGACATTCACTCATAATGGAATGAAAGAGAACATAAACAGAAATTATATAATACTGAAAACTAGAGACATTAAGACATTTTAAAAGACACATAGAACTTTAAATGGATTAAGAATGTTAATAAGTGTTGGATTTGAGTGCAATGTAAGTGCAATCCATGGTTGAATTCACATCTGAAAAGGGATGCAACCTTTTCACAACATATGCTGTAACAGTTCTGTGGCACTCTTCATTCAGTTTACACTGACGTTTTTACCTTGGACACTGGTGAACACTGTGAAGCCATTTCAGGTAGTTTGTCTAAGAAAAAATACAAGCTAACGTTAGCATCGTGTTTGTATTTGAGCTGACTTACCGCTTTAAGCGGAGTATAACTTGTTAGCTGCCTTAATGTTGGTATGAGATGTAGTTTATAGTTTATTTATTTACCTGATGGAGCCGAAGAGGTAGCGATTAGCGAAAAGTTCGGCGGAGCGTTTTGCAGACGGACCACTCTGTACTTCCGGTCGGATACGAAGCGAAAATAATCCGGTGGAGCGCGTCAAAGACGGGACACTATTTTACTTCTCCACCCTCCTTTGCATGATAGAAAATTATTGCAAGTGCTGCACTGACCTGACTGGTCATTTTATTAATTAGTAAGCTTTCGATCTCGGAAGCACACTTCCGGTGGATTCTTCTTCGTTGGTTTTCGGCGGCTGGCGGCTACTTCCGGTCGGTTAACTAGCATTGAACATGGGAATCGCAAATTAATATTTTGAACGATTCCGGGAAAACCGGACAGTTAGTCCCGGTTCCGAACGATTCTCGATTCTCGATGCCCAACCCTAGCCACCATTATGTAGGGATATCGCAGCGGTCAGTTTTGCTGACCGTACAATATTCCAGATGATAGATTGATCGATCAGGTTTTCCCCTGACACACTTATCATCAATTTAATTAAACGGGTTCTCTCTTTTCAGATTAATACCTATAATTCTGTGCCTTGGAGGTGAGAATGTAAAGACATGAAACGTCAATTCATGAACTGAATCATTTAATTAACAAATCATTAATTTACATCACACATTTGTACATGTTTGGATCGATCGAATTTCCTATAACTAACTGTTCACAGATTTAAATTTTGAACAACAGACAAGTAAAAGATGACATTACTTCTTCTGCAGGTACTCTTAACTTAGTTTGTTGCTGACAACAGATATAAAGTTTAAAGGGAAGTTTTTTAGCAGTAAGAGGAGGAAAGGTGGAAAAGAAGGGGTGAACTATCTTGAATGTTTATAACCAGAACATGACACGTTCTCCGTGCGGTCTCCAGCTGGATGTATATCCGTGTGTAAACAATCAGCGACTTTACCTTTGACGGTCTGCAAAGAGCGATCAGGTCCTTGAAGTCCGATGAGGTCAGTCAGTTTACCTTGCAGCTTCTCACGTCCGCCTTTGGCCCACTGAAGTAACGGCAGTCTGGTTGATTTTCAGAGTAAAAGTGTTCTTGGATGTGAACACTCATTGTGGTCGGAGCTTAGAAGCTCAGGTGAGTTAACAGCAGTCTTGCTATTAACTCAGCTGTTGAACTGGACCGTTGACGCTTGGTCCAAATTCTTAGCTCCAAAGAAAAAGTCAATTCATGTAAACTTTCTTCCAGCAACTACTGAAGAGAGAAGTAAGATGTGAAGGTTTTAACTGAGATGTGACCCAGAAAACGTGTTGTTTTCTGATTGGCCGGATGGCATCAGAAGTTGATGTGAGAATGACATCAACACGTTGAAAGGGGGTCAAAAGATTAGTTTGTCAGAAAGATAAAGTGTTAGTTTGAGATGTCAGCATTTTATGATAAAACTGATTCCTTTGCCTTAACACTTTAAGCAAAATACTGTTGGTTTGATTAAAAACAACGTCATTAAGCATCACATATGGGACCTATTAATGATAATAGCAAAAACAGATATCATTAATCTTGATTATTTAAGGACAAAAACAAAATGTCTCTTGTTGTCCTGTTTTCAAACTAAATGAAAAAGATAAAGTGTTCCTTTTATCTTCACATGCAAGTTCGAGAGGAGAAATCCTTCATGTACAACATTTTGAGGAAATGTCCAGTTTGAATTAAATAGTCCTTGACTATCAAACATTAAATGCACTAATGCTTATACAAATAACACAAGTTATTCATTGATGACATTTGAATTAACACAAATTAAAAGAAGTCTCTGGATGACTTAATTTATGATGTTTGATTCAAATGAAAGTAATAAAAGTATTATTGTCCCTTCAGGAATAACTCCCAAAAAGTTCATTACTGAGAACGATCAGAGACGTGCTTCAAACTCAAGGTTGTATCACTACACATGCTAGAGTGAACGTCTGCCCTTGACCAGCAGGCATCTCAGGTCTACTTTCTACTGTGTGTTAGAAAGGACAGCCTGAGTGACGTCACACGTAGTAATATCCAAACTGTAATGCTTTGCAAAAGTGTTTAATGAGCTCCAGTTCACAGCAGCGCAGATGTCTGCAACTGGTACACACTTGAACAATGACCAGGAGGTGGCCAAACCACGAGTGGAGTGAGTGTGCACTCCAGAGGGCACCTGTTGACCTTTGCCACTATACACCTTTTTAATGGCCTCAGTCACCCAATGTGAAAGGCGTTGTTTTGATAGGGCCTTTCCAGTAGCAGGTGTCGCAAAGCAGACAAACAGTTGATTTGTTTTTCTCCATTCGGCTGTTCTCTGCATGTAAGTGCGTAAAGCTCTCACGGGGCAGACAGCCTTCAGCCTTTCCTGTTCCTGAGTGAGTACAGGAGCAGGTGGGAAGGAGGAGAGATCAAAGTCTAGACTCCTGTGGTTCAAAGTCAAGACCTTGGAGGTGTATGCGGGATTAGGCCTTAAGGTGACCTTTGACCCATCAGGGGCGAATCTGGTACACATTGGATGTACAGACAATGTATGGAGGTCACCCACGAGTTTCGCTAAGCAAAGTGCCAAGAGTAGAGCAGTTTTATAAGATAACAAATCTATCTTAACCTCACTCAGTGGCTCGAATGGGTGGTCACAGAGAGCCTACAAGACTAGGCCAAGATCCCAACCAGGGGTCAGGATCATGCTGGGTGGTTTAGTGCGAAGCACACCTTTCATAAATCTTATTATGATTGGATGCTCTCCAGGTGTCCTGTGTCCCCAACCTTCGTGACAGGTTGAAATAGCTGATAGGAAAACTTTAATCATTGAATAAGAACGACCTTTTTCTAGTAAGTCCTGAAGTAAGGTCAGGAGCTTAGCCAAGTCGCATGCATAAGAAATAATATTTCTTTCTGAGCACCAGGCTTCAAAAATACGCCACTTCTGTGCGTATAGAGACTGTGTTGACACAGCACGGGCATTTTGTATAGTTTTTACCACATTTTCCGGCAGGCCTGACGCCATCAGCTTGTTCTTTTTTGCAAACAAGCTGAAATTTTTAACAGTTCTTGGTCTAAGTTGCTGGACTGCCTCTTCTGGTGACATAGTTTGGCACTGAAAGAGAGCAGCTGGTGTAGCCAGTTCTCCTCCAAGGGCCCTTGAGGCTGCAAACTCCAATCCGTTTTTTGGAATGGTCCAGTTTACTGGTTCTTAGCTTTAACAGAGCGTCGGAGCTAGGCAAACCGACCGGGGTCTGTGTTTCACTCGTTGGAAGAATTTTGTTTGAGAGCAGAGCTAACCCAGCACAGACAGGGAGGTCACGTGTTGTCTGATCATTGCTTGGACATTGCGTGTCCCTCATTAATAATAAAGGGACAGCTGCAACTTGAGAATGTGAAGATGCTTCTTTGAGTTTGGCAGACTTTAGATTATTTGGTGATAGAGAGCCCAGTTCCCTTCGAAAAACAGGAAGAGAGATCTGATTCATTTCTGATTCATTTACACGCACATCAGCTTGAACACAATTGCAACTGTGAAGGTGTGAAGCTTGTGGCTGCCTGTGAGCATCTGACGTGGCCCCCCGTCATTAGATTCTCTTAGCGTGACTCCCTGAGGTGCAGACATGTCACATGTTTGCCTGGTTAGTGTATTGGCTGCCCCGTTATTCACAATGGAGCGGGGGCTTGAGCACGTGACCCCCCTCACCTGTCTCCGAGAGGGTTGTGGGGGCTGCCTGCAGACGTCTCTGTGCCTGACTACTACTGACGAAGCAGAGGCCCCTGTTGGTGTTTATTGATTAGGCTAACACCCCGTGGGCCGTGAGGGAGGGGGGAAATGGCCCATCCCCTTTATGACGGCTGGCAGGCCAGAGGGACCTGTTCTGCTGAAGTCACTTGTGTTTTTTTTTTTTTTGAGAGTCAATAAAACAGAGAGGGGCTGTTTTATGAGCTTTATTTGTGCTTATGTGCAATGACATACATTGTTCTATGTCACTCACAGTAGGGAGAGCATGATTTGTGCATGCAACCGATTTACCAGCTTTTTGTACCGTGTTACAAATAAAGTCTGGACATGAAGGGATCATTCCTAGTACCACGTGGTCGGGTGATCATGTAATGTGGGAAAGTGGATCTAGTTCATCAGGCACGTTTTTGTCTGGTGTCCCGGTTCGCTGAGGAGACCCAGTGTCTGACCGCCTAGTTGGGAAAAAACCTGTTTTTGCTCCATGCGTGCTCGATGCGAGGTTGGCCCGGCGGGGAGTCTCTGTCAAGGCTCCTCCTTGTATGCTGGCCGCTTCTGCGGTGGGGCACGAGTTGACGAGCGGTGCCGAGGCGGCGCAGGTCTGCCTCCAGCAGACTCCCTTGGGGGGACGAAGCTTCTCCGGGGAATGCCCACCCAGAGAGCTTCGGCCTGTCTGCGCCTTTGGTCCAGCTTGGTCTGAATTCGCTCCAAAGTTTTACCAAATAATCCCGTCGGCTCTATTGAGTGGTGGAGAAAATGCACCTTTTCTCCCTCAGGGAGATCTGTTAAAGTCATCCACAGGTGGCGAATTGTGATGACCACTTCTGCCATGCCTTTGCCTTCAGCAACAGCGGCTGTCCCCTTCATGCGGAGCACAAAGTCGGTTGTCCTGTGGGCTTCATCCAGCAAGTCGGCGGCAGCCTGCTTGTCCGTCGTTACTTGCAACTGTTGCAGTTTTTCCGCTAGGTAAGCCGGCATCAATGCGGAAGCGTTCATGGTGCGCGCCGCGAGTCCCTGAGCTCTGTAGCACTTCTCGAGTAGAGACGCTGAAGCTCGACAAGCCTTGCTGGTGAGAGTTGGTTTTATCCGGGATTACTTAGGAGCTAGGTGAGTCGCTAGTGTGTCCTCAATTTGAGGCACGTTAGCTATTCCCACCTCATCCATCCCATCAATGTCGAGGAACTGTGAGAGAGGAAGGAGCATGGGGGCTCTTGGCTGAGCCCAGGTGCGAGTTAGTTCTGTGAGGAAGTCCGGGAACACGGGCATCCTTTGCCTCGTGGCGGCCTGTTGCTTCGAGTAAAAAGAGTTTCCTACCAGCCTCGTGACCTGTTGGCGAGGCGGAGCTCGGGCCATGGGATGTACAGCGTGTCCGCTGCTCTGTGGCACAGGTCGAACAGAGCAGGGATGGAAAAGTCGGTTTCTAGGAGCACAGGTACCGGAGTCTGGGAGAGATCTTCTCCCTGATCCTCCAGTTCGACGTCTGCGTCCTCCGCTGAAAATTCGCCCGAGGCTGAAATCGAGATCTAGTCCTCGTTCATCATGCCTCGAGTGTCAAACTCGACTGTTAAGTCCACCATAGGAGCCAGCATGTCAGGGCTGTCACCCCATTTGACTCGTGTGCTGTCGTGTAGAGCCATATTCTCGAGCTTCGGCGTGGGAGTGAGAGGCTCGGTGGTATCCGCATCCGCTGGTAAAGCTGAAGCGCCCATGGCTTTGGTGACGAGGTCAACCCGGTGCCGTAGCACCGCATCCAGCATCTGGTTGCAATGTGGGCAAAAGTCGGGTGAATCCTGCCCTGTTTTTGCATGTAACATTCCCAAGCAGACGGGACATGCCTCATGGGTGTCCGTCGCTGCAAGGGAGAAACCGCATCCGCTGGGACAGGCGTGCAAAGTTGGGCTTGCCGTCCCGCTGGTTTTCCTTGGAAAACTTGTCTTTCGCTTTCCTTTCTCCGGAGGCATGTCCGAGATAAGGTGAGCGAGTCCTTCCAGAATCCTTTTTCTTTTTTCTTGAAATGTCTCCTCCGTTGCGTCGCTTTCACTGGCTAGCTCGCTAGGAGTTAGCAAGGTAGCTGTTGTGGCGTAGTTAGCGCCGTTGAGTGATAGCAATCTGTGGAGAGAGAGGAGAAAATACTTCGGGGTTAAAAGATAATTTGCGCCGGACTAGCTTTCGCTAGTCCAGTAATATGCAGGAATAATTCTCTGTGCGCTCTGTGCAGGGAGCAAGCTCACTTCAAGTTGAGCGATGAAGCAACAGAGAAGTCCTGCGAAGAGGTAGTTCAGGTTTAGTGAGGTGAAGGGCAAAAAAGAAAAAGATGGATGGGCGTCAGCCGCTAAAGTACCCAGAGGGTGGGACCTCTGGCGCGGTGTTGACGCCCTAGCCGTAATGGCGTGAGTATATTCCTTCAGGTAATCGCGCGGGGGTGCAATTCCCATAGCAAGTATGTTGCACCGAGAGACCAGACTGAAAGGGAACATCCACTCTCAGTAACACCCAACAGAATTAGACATTTATATGTTTTTGTCCAATATATGATCTTGTATTTGTTTTATTTTTAATGTTTATTTTTGGCCTGAAAATGGGGGTTAATTGCATGAGAGAAAATTTCTCTCTGTGATTCCTCCATTACAGAATATTACTCATCCTCTCCAATCCAC
>JBBPBX010047805.1:0-26003 GCA_038048925.1 Garcialebias charrua | reverse complement strand
GACAACTGCAAATGTTGATGAAATGTCAAAAAAGCTTGTTTCAAATAAGAAATGACTCAAAGCAAGATATTTTCAAGACCCAAGTTTTGCCTTATCAAGATTTTCAAGATGCATTCTCTCAAAACAAGTTGTTATGTCTTACTTAGATAGATGTTTTTGACTTATATTAAGTGTGATAAGAGGTTTTGACTAGAAATTAGAAAATTAGACTTGGTAAGATTTTACGTTTTTGCAGTGCAGATAAGGGATTAAGAAGGGGAAATTAATAAATTTGTGTCACATATAAAACAGTCCTGCATCGCTTTGAATGAGAACATGCGAATGCTCGCTGACTGCGCTGGGACAGGTGGGGGCGTGGGTTAGGGGCCAAAAACTCCGCCCCTTCTGTTCTCTGATTGGTCCGGTCAAAAATCTACCGGAGAAATCGTTGTCTATGGGAGAAGTCCCAGACTGTGCAGTGAAGGGAAATGAGAATTGAGCGGAGCTGTGCAGGAAGGAGAGGGCCAGGCTACTTTCATTCCAATGCACTAAGAAATTATCATCAGTTTAAACTGAGGGGAACATCCCATGTCTACACCACAAGGCCTCCCTGAACACGCAGCCACCTTCATTTCTAGTCAGAGTGCAGCCACATATCCAAAACAGTTCATTTGATTTGGTTCACTGCCAAGACACACTTTTTCCCCTTAACTAACAAACACATCTACAATATTGTGAGACAAGCTGTTGTTCATTGCTGGGCCACGAGATGACGGCAGCTCTGTGACTTCAGCTTCAAAAAACAATGTTTTTGAAGCTGACCTGCTGCCAAAAGAGGCTGGGAGGATGCTGAGGATGAGGAAGGAGACATCAAATTCAGGCAGATGGGATGAAGCAATGGCACAATGTAGCAAGTCTGTTACAACCTGCACCAGCTGATCAAAGCTATAGTAATTTACTGTCGATGAAAAAATATCTTAAAACACCAAATGTACCCAAACAGCAAAGCTTTGCTTTTAAAATTACTATAATTTGTCTACTGACAAGATCTGTATGAGCACTTTCTTTATCTTATTATCTCCTTAATGAATGCAGCAACAGTGTCTGTCTTTTATATTCCTCTGTATTGTTCTTTATTAAGTGCAACACATAGCATTACTATGTGACATGTCATCTCTTGCAATTTCCTATGTAGGCTATGTTGTCTAAATCCACTTAGCTAATTAAGTCAGTCACAGCAGTGTAGATTTCAAGGCAGATCAAACAGAACTGTGCTGATATGAGAAACAGAGGAAGACTAGTCTGCACCAACTCTGTTATATCATAATCCCTGTTCCTTTAGCCCGATTAAAACATTTCAACAAAAGCCTGGGTTGCCAATCGAGGTAGCACCATAGTTAGGCCGGGTGCAAACTTATCACAGCTCCCTCATTAGTGAGAGGGGATTTCAGTTGGAATATTTCACCGAGCACTTTCAGAGATGCAGCTGTATTTACATTTAAAAGATCCAAAGTGGCTGCCTCAAGCTATCTACCTCTTTCTTTAATTGCTGGCTTCAGTTGTCCATGAATACATCCACTTTATTACTGGCTCTCATTACTGGACGATACATTGGAAAGTCTCTTTCTCCACTGTCTCATCTCTGCCTCTTGCCCTCTGTCTCACTAGCATGGCAGGCCTACATCAGAGATCTTCCAGTGGCCAGAAGACACAAACAATCGAGGGGGATTAGACTGTAATCCTGTTTTTACTTTCATCTGCCACATATTCAAAGAGGAAGCTCTGTGAAGCGTGGAATTCTTAAAGGATGTGCTCCGGAGAAAAGTAAAGGCAAGCTGAGTAAACAATACAATACTACAGGGATTACACATTTTAAATGGCAAGAAGACCACTAGCTTGACAACAGATTTAGTCTTTACTGAATGACACTTTGCGCAACAGTGGATTAAGACAGTGATATTTGAAAAGTGAACAGTGGGATTTCACTTTGATGCATTTGGTTCAACAAATCCATTCATACTTCACTGCTTTACAATTGTTCTACCCCACACATTACAAAACAAATTAAATTTAAATGAACAATTTATCAAGGAACAATATGACACTGTCACAGAGTAAAGAGGGGCAATAGACCTTTTATCAGTTGACGTCATCGCGCATGCGCACTTGCATTTTTCCAGAATTTTCCGGAAGTTGGGGGGGAAACGCGGCAATACTACTAGTGTTTTCCTTACTGCCAACATTCGCGGTGGGGAAATATGACTTTTATTGTGTTTATAATTGTTCCAGGCAACGTAAACGAGTAAAAGAAAAAGGTGAGACTTGTTCGTTTTACAACGTCCCTCTAGGAAAGTCGAGTAAAGCGACTAAAAGAAGGAAGATGTGGCTTCAAGCGCTTCGCCGGCAGGACTTCACCCCGACACAAAGCACCAACGTGTGTAATCAGCATTTTTTTATCTGGCATGGCCATTAATGGTCCAAGCTCCGTGGATTACGTTCCAACATTACCTCTTGGATATGGGAAACAGACAAAACAGAGAACAACCTCCCGCAGCAGAATGCTACTGGACAGTTGCTAAGCTAGCAGCTAGCTAGTTCTACTAGACCTGGCTGTACCTCAGTCCACTGCCTGTGTTGAAGTTTCAACCTGCGACATGCAAGGAGATTCTTCCTTCAACCCCCCTGAAGAAATTCATTCATTCATTCAACCTTTATAAATAACAGGTAAGTAAAATAGCATCAAACATGCAGCTCTATAAAAATGAACAGACCACTGCACTGTTAGCCTGTTATCATTTGAACTCTTTCTGCGTTGAAAAAATATACAGTAGTAGTTTCCACAAGACAAACATGTTTTATTAACATTATTTGAGGTCTGACTTTAAAAACATTTCAGCCATTTCTCTGTTTCTGTAAGTTATTCGCACAGTTTTGCTGGGAGCATCGGTGACATGCTGTCACAGAAAAAAAAGCAATCCTGTCATCAATGTGTATAAGCATACAGTTTAACTATACACAAGACTGTTTTGTTTATTGTCAAATATGAATTAATACTTTGTTTTACAGCAGCAACTGGCCACCAACTCCTTGCTGACAAAGGGTTTGATGTCAAGTCAGAGGTGGAAAAAGGGAAGCTAGTCTGAACCTGCCCACTTTTCTGCATCCAGGACACAAGCAGTTCACTGAGGAAGAGGTATGTATTGTACAAGGAGTGTTGTGGCCTTTTGTAGCACTAAGTGCAATAAAGTAAAAATATCTTTGTAAATACAGGTGTTTCCGGCAACGTCTAACTGGCCCGGCGAGGCACAAAGATTCGCTTGCCCGCTGGGCCAACACACATTTATGGACCTGTCAGGCCTGTCATGGTCCAAATATATTTATTTTAAATAAATTCTGTCAACCGTGACATCACATTGGTTGAAGTTTTTGAAGGACATCACGCTAATCCAATGAAAACTCACAGCACTCCTCAGTCATTCCCTCCCCAATTAGACCAAATTTATACAGTATACTGTATTCAAATCCATGTTTATTACAGTAATTGATTAATGAAATAGTCCACACATCCCAAAACAGACATTGAGTGTAGTACATTAAATTTAGAAATAATAAATAATAATGAATTCAATTTATAACGCACTTTTCATTAATGAAAATCTCAAAGTGCTACAAGGAGCAACAGAATTAAATGACAATAAAACAAACAATAAAACAATTAAAATCAATAACAGTATCAGCTAAGATCAAAAGTAGAATCATGAGGAGGTAGAGTATGCTTGGTCGAAAAGAAAGGTCTTCAAGTCGCTCTTAAAGTCAACCACAGACTGTGGGGCTCTTAGACAGTCAGGAAGAGAGTTCCACAGGCGGGGGGCAGCCACACTGAAAGCCCGGTCTCCCATGGTCCTTAATTTGGTTCTCGGAATGTGAAGGAGATTGCTGTTCTGTGACCGCAGCGAACGGGTGGATGAGTATGGAATAAGAATATCCTTCAGATAATCTGGTGAAGTTCCGTGTAAGCATTGATGTGTAATGAGAGCAGTTTTGTACTGAATTCTGTAGGCGACAGGAAGCCAATGAAGGTTATGGAGAATGGGCGTAATATGTTCAAATTTACGAACTCTCAACAAGATCCTTGCTGCACTGTTTTGAATATATTGAAGTTTCTGAAGGTTTTTGCCAGGGATTCCAATAAACAGGGAGTTGCAGTAGTCGAGCCTGGAGGAGACAAAAGCATGGACGAGCTTCTCAGCATCGGAAAAAGTTAGGGATGGGCGAAGTCTGGAGATGTTTCGAAGATGGAAGAAGCAAGTTTTAAACAGATGCTTAATGTGATTTTCAAATGTAAGATTGGAGTCCATTTTTATTCCAAGATTAGTAACAGAGGTGGAGAGGGGGATGTCTTGTCCAGAAAAGGAAAGTCTTGTTATAGGAGATGTTTGTACCTGGTGAGGGGTGCCAATCAGTATGGCCTCAGTCTTGGAGCAGTTTAATTGAAGAAAGTTCTGATTCATCCATGCCCTAATTGCCTCCAGGCAGGCAGAGAGGGCAGTGAGTGAAGATGGAGATGACAAGGTGGAAGATGAGGATGCTCCAGTCCTGATGTAAAGCTGTGTATCGTCGGCATAACAGTGAAAAGAAATGTTGAACTGATTAATAATTTGACCTAAAGGCAGCATGTAAAGGGAAAACAGCAGGGGCCCCAGAACCGACCCCTGAGGGACACCACAGGAGACACAAACTGTCTGGGACGTGGCGTTGCCAAGACTAACACATTCCAGCCTATTGGAGAGGAAAGATTTGAACCAGTCCAGGACTGTGTCGCAGAGACCGACCTCCACATGAAGACGGTGGAGGAGGATACTATGGTCCACAGTGTCGAAGGCTGCAGTGAGGTCAAGGAGGACAAGGATGGAGGGAGAGCCAGTGTCAGCAGCCAAGAGGACATCATTGGTAACCCTCTGCAATGCAGTCTCTGTACTGTGAGCACACCAACCGTTAAATATAAAGCAACTGTGCTCTAATTTGACTTTTAGTGAAGTGGAACTTTTGTTTAGTTAAATTTTTTAATCTGTTAATATACAAATGCTGTTTTAGTCACATTTTAGGATTTTGATGACTTAGCACCAGAACCCCATAAACATTAAACTGTCTAAAATCTCCAAGTTGTCAGAGAAGGCATCATTAAAAAAAACATTAGCAGGTTACTTTCTGTCCTTTAACAAGTGAAATGACAAACACAAACACATCTTCTGGTATGTGTTGTTTCTGTTTGTGACTTATATAAATAATGTGTGTGCAGTGAACCATTCTTCACTGCATGACTGTTTGCGTGTATCTGCCTCAATTAAATCTGATTCTGCTTGTGAGACATTTAAAGATGTTTTGAACTTCTGGCGGGTCTCTCTGATGGCGTGGAGACTGGACAGGGGCCGCGGTCATCAGCGTCATCTGCCGGAGGGTCTGGATCGAGAAACCGCAGCCAGGGGCTTTGAGCATACCTCAAAAGAAAAAAACATCGTTTTAAAATCTAGACAAAATAAAGGAATTAAAGAAACATACAGATAAGCGTTAGTGGTTTTTAATGTTTACTACTTCACCTGCAATAGGTCAAGAATGGCTCCACGCTCAAAATGTCCTTGTGAAGACCAGCAGTGATGGTGGGCTCATTCCTGTCATCAGGATGTCGTGGGTCAAAACACAGGCTGTTCAGCGTTCTCCTGGAAAACTTTGACACAGAAGTCAGGCCTTAAATGACACCAACATGAAAAATGTGGTTTATATCAAACACATATTAGCTAATCTGTTTGTAGAAGTGTTTTGTTGTTTTAAAAAAAAAAAGTCCAAAAACTATTCCAGATCTTACAATTGTAGAAAACGTTTAAAACAGTGCATATGCCATTGCATTTATTTCTTATCTAGTGCCACTAGAAAACAATTAACAATAATTAACACAATACAATAAACTATAATTGTACAATGTTGAATAGTTTTTTGACTGGAATAAGATAAAATAAGTGATATTGTATTATTCCAGTTGTTGGTGAAGTTTGACTGAAAGTCACCTTTCTGGGTATTTCTGTTATAAGCGTAATATGAAATTTCTTCAGGAACACTGATTAAACTCACTTTATATCTTGCAGCTCATCCCAAGTAGCAGGTGCAGTTCGTTTTTGGGCTGGTCCCTTCCATGTACAAGGTAACTGGGTGAAGGTTGGTTTAGAATGTATTTCAGAGTCAGAGAGAATTTATTGTCATTTGCACCGCATGTAGTACATGTGTTGAAAACGAGATTATGTACACAGGGTCCCAGTTACATCCAACAACAAATGCAAGAGAAATACAATAATAACATCTAGGATTAACTAAGAGAGACATCACATCAGCTAGTAATACACTAAGCCCTAATGTAGTAGAAAAACATCATTATAAACAGCAGCACGAACATGAGCAGATGGTCACAGATGAACGCAGCAACAAGAAACAGATGGTCACAGATGAACGCAGCAACAAGAAACAGATCAGTACAGTATCAGTATGATGTGACATTTTGCAGTGTTTATTCTTATTATTTATTTATTCATGAGTCTGACAGCCTCAGGGTAGAAGCTGTTTCTCAGTCTAGTGGTTCTACATTTGATGCTCCTCAACCTCCGTCCCGAAGGGAGTGGTGCAAAGAGTGAGTGTGCTGGGTGAGTGAGGTCTTTCATGATGCAGGTGGCTCTTTTTCTGCATCTGGAGGTGTAAATGTCTGTGATGGTGGGGAGACTGACTCCCACAGACTTCTGTGCAGCCTTCACCACTCTCTGCAGAGCTTTTCTCTCTGCAACTGTGCAGCCTCCATGCCACACGTTGATGCTGGAGCACAGGACGCTCTCCACTGCACACCTGTAGAACGAGGTGAGGACTGGGCTTCTCAGACCGGCTCGTCTCAGCCGTCTGAGGAAGTAGAGTCTCTGATGACCTTTCTTGATCAGGCTGGTGGTGTTATTGCTCCAGCTGAGGTTATCATTCAAGTGTACACCCAGGTATTTGTAGCTGGAGACCACCTCCACCGCAGATCCACCTATATACAGTGGGGTGTGGGTGTGTTTGTTCCTTCTGAAGTCCACAATCATCTCCTTCGTCTTCTTCACATTCATGTGAAGGTTGTTCTCTTTGCACCAGCTCTCCAGATGTTCCACCTCCTGTCTGTAGCTGGATTCATCATTATCTGTGATGCATCCCACCACAGCTGTATCATCTGCAAACTTAACAATATGACAGCCTGGATGTGTGGCTATACAATCATATGTGAGCAGAGTGAACAGAAGAGGGCTCAGCACACATCCCTGAGGAGAGCCAGTGCTGAGGGTGATGGTGGAGGAGGAGAAGTTGTGGATCTTCACGGACTGTGGTCTGTCTGTTAAGAAGTCTAAGACCCAGTTACAAATAGAGGGGCTTAGTCCAAGTGTGGATAGTTTGTCTATCAGAGTTTGGGGGATCATGGTGTTGAAGGCAGATGTGAAGTCCACAAAGAGCAGACGCACGTATGAGTCCTTCTGATCCAGGTGGGTGAGAGCAGTGTGGACCACGGAGGAGATGGCGTCCTCTGTTGATCGGTTCTCACGATATGCATATTGATGAGGGTCCTCGTTGATGTTGACGGCTGTCTTGATGTGGGACATGACCAGTTTCTCAAAACATTTAGCGACTATCGGGGTGAGAGCCACCGGTCTGTAGTCATTCAGACCAGTCACTGTGGAGCTTTTTGGGACTGGGATGATGGTGGCGGTCTTCAGGCAGGTGGGAACTGACTCCAGTGCAAGTGAGGTGGTGAAGATGTCAGCCAGCACCTCACAGAGCTGGTCCGCACATTCCTTCAGAACTTTCCCTGGGATGTTGTCTGGACCCGTAGCTTTATGAGGGTTGATCCTTCTGAGACTGCCTCTCACTTCTGCTGCGGTCACTTTGAGGTGCTCCTCGTCTGGTGATGAGGTGAGTCTGGTGCTAGTTGGTCTGTTTGGATCATCAAAACGTGCATAAAACTTATTGAGGGCATCAGGCAGGGATGGGTCCCTGGGGCATTGTTTGCTTTTGCCCTTGTAGTCTGTTAAGCATTTGATGCCCTGCCACATGCTCCTTGGATCATGTGAGGTGAACTGTCCCTCGATCCTCTGTGCATACGCGGCTTTGGCCTTCTTTATGCCATCATCCAGTTCTCTCCTGCACTTTCTCAACTCCTCAGTATCTTTAGACTTGAATGCAGTGTCCCTGGCTGCCAGCAGGGTGCGGACATCCTTATTTAGCCAGGGTTTTTGATTGGGGTAAAATTTAACACACTTTCTTATGGATACATTTTCAGCACATGTACTGATGTAACCCAGGACAGAGGAAGCATAAAGCTCCAGGTCAATTGAATTTCCATTCGTAGCTGCCTCTTTGAAGACAGACCAGTTTGTGTTTTCAAAGCAGTCTCTTAGCATGGGGGAACTATCTTGGCGCCACGATGTGATCACTCTTTGTTCTGGCATCGAACGTCTGAGTGGGGGGAGCTGTCTAGGGACCAATAGCAGGGAGCGATGGTCGGAAGCCCCGATCGGTGGGCGTGGCTTCGCCGTGTACGCCCCCTTCACATTCGTGTAGACCTGGTCTATTTCCAGCATGGTTGCAGCCACCTCCTTGTCTGCAAAAACAAACACAATATACAACCATGTTGTATGTGTCATTATGGAATTCACATGCAAAATATATTGTTTGCAATTAAGATTTTCACACATTTTACGTCTAATAAAGCGTAAGCTGTATAAACAGCGTGCCAAAAGTGCAAAAGTAAATACGTTCTCAAAGATAATTAAATTTTCCTAGGAAAGCTAATAAATGTATCTCTTGGGATAATTCCTATTTTTCACATCACAACATCACCAATTTTCTCAGTAATATTGGTGCAACTATTTAAGACATAGTTTACAGAAATCAAATAAGAAATAAGGACTCTACAAACATTTGTGTGACTGACTCAAATGTCATGTTTTTGTTTACATTCATTCATTCAACATTTATTTAGTCAGGTATATCTCATTGAGCCTCGAGGGCTCCACATATGACGAGGGCGTCATATGTGGAGGGTCACACCCAGACAGCATTTACATTTGGGCCGGATCCGTTTACAAGTCGCCAGATCCGCATAACAGTCAGATGCGGTTTACAACTCTGAGCCAACTCCTTACCGGGCTCGTTTACAAGTCGCCAGATCCGCATAACAGTCAGAGACGGCGTGGTGTTGTGTGCCAGTTCCACCCCGATTCTGAGATCATGAGCTGCACTGACACCTGCGCTGGGTGTGGTTCTGATCCGGTTTTTGCCTGCAGACCGAATGCGCCAGCCTCAGAGGTTTACAAAGACTGGCATCTGGCTCTGATCTGGTCCCAGACTGCAAGCCAACTGCGCCTTCCTTGGCTTTATTTTTTTTAAGCAACAGACGCAGCACTGAGAGAAGTGATCCCTTACCAAAAAGTAGTATATGCAAGTATACTTAAAGTACACTAATTTTAAACTAAAAAAATAATAATAATAATAATAATAATTAATTCAATTTATAACGCACTTTTCATTACTGAAAATCTCAAAGTGCTACACATATATTGAATGCTACACACATTCATAAACCGGTGGCGGCAGACTACCATGCAAGGTGCTTTCCAGTCCTACCGGGAGCAACTCAGGGTTAAGTGTCTTGCCCAAGGACACAACGACACATGGTGCGGGTCCCGGGAGTCGAACCGCCAACTTTCAGATCGGGAGACGACTGCCATTACCACTACACCACGGCCGCCCTATACTTTCAGTATACTTTTTAGGTACTTATCAAAAGTATACTTGGCCAAGTTTATTTTACACAATACTTGACTTATACTAAAAATAAACTAAAAGTCTAAGTATACTTAATCTATACTTATGTTTAAACTTTTGGCCAAGATATTTTACACAAAGTATTTTCACACTGGTTTATTTTTAGTACTTCTGTTTTAAACGTTTTGTCAGTTTTTTGAAACAGCTCGAGCTGTTTTTATATATACCGTATTTTCCGGTGTATAGGTCGCACCTTTTTATCATTTTTTCATGGCCTGCGACTTATACTCAGGTGCGACCTATATATGGCTTTTTATCACTTTCGGCGAAACAAATTTTTAAATCCAGCTCATTTCACAATTACGTTCATTTATTAAGGAAAAGTTCAGCTCAGACACATATTTGCTATAATTTTTATCAAACAAATAATTGTTTTTAAGTGTTAATCTTCTTAAAAGCCTTGCTGTGCGCTCCTGTGGCAGACATTTGCAGCAGAGCTAAACGTAGGTGCGACCTATACACCAGTGCGACCTATCTAGGGATTTTTCCAATCTATTGGTGATAATTGGACAATGCGACCTATACACAGGTGCGACCTATACACCAGAAAATACTGTATATATATATATATATATATATATATATATATATATATATATATATATATATATATATATATATATATAGTATATTATTATTATTATTGAGCATGCATCAGGGTATTATTATTATCATCATTATTATTATTATCATTATTCAATTTTATTCTGCGTTACTCCAGGCGTGTTTGCTTTCTACCATTTTTCTGTTTGTGGTCTCATGCGTTATTGGGGGTAGAACGTGATCATGTACGTCCCAACCAATCAACGCCACTCTTGCTTGTCAGGTTGCATGTGAACTTTGTCCTAACCAATCAACGCCACTCTTGTTTATCGGGTGAAGTAGCATGTGATCATATCCAACCAATCAACGCCTCTTGCTTCGCGCGCTTCTTTCAAATGTAGCCATTTCCTTTCAACTGTTGGACAAGAAGCTGTTGTTGTGTTGGACTCAGCGCTCGTAAAACTTGCTTTTTATTAGACGTCGACTGGTCAGACTCTGGACGACGACTGGACATTCAGTTGGAAGTTGAAGGTCGGTTCGGTTTTGTTTATTTGCTAGCTTTTTTAGCTCTGTTCAGTTGAATGAACAAAACCTGCTGTTGCTAAAAGCTAAGCTAACAACGAGCTAAAACGGGTGTGTCGTGTATGCTGCTGAGGCAGATAATTTGAGGCAAGTAAAACACTGCAGGTTAGGTTATTCTAGCGTTTAAATAAGCCATATATGCTACGCTTTTTTTTTTTTTTTTGGCTTAGTTCCTGGATGGTTTTTCAAAGAGACAGGCCCCGCATCCTCACGCTGTTTGCGTCGCATGTCTGTTAACACACATGCGCTCACTAGCCAGCAGAACAATAACCGCAGCCAGGCTGAAATACTAATTTACTTTAAATACGTATTTCAGCAACATACTGTTTTTGTAGCTGCTTAAACAAGAGGCTGAAGGAAGATATATCTCATTCACGAGGTCTTGAGAGTCAATTACTTTCTGAGAGTTTCATTAAAGATTTACTGGAACATGAGATATTTTGCTAACAGACACACAGGCAGGCTAATATGAGTGCCAGACTTTGGTGGTGGTGGTGCTAAACTGTTCACAGTAACACAGCAGAGGTGTTTGTCCCTTGTTGATGCGAATCTTTAGGTTTGAATGCTCTTTATTTGTCTCTAAGTTGATGGAAGCATCAAAGTGATGCATGTAGAACAGAAACTAAAGATTTATCACATGTTCTCTTTGATTCTGCAGGTTGTCAGAGATCAGCTGTGCCTCTCTGCTCTCAGCTCTTCAATCCAACCCCATCTGACACAACTGGATCAGACTCAGAACCTAGCCTTGAGAACTGCGGTAAAGTGAGCCACTCGTCATTGAGAGGTAATTTCTAAGTACCGGTAGTTTGAGTAAAGCAATTAAGACACTGATTTTTTGTTAACAGAGTTCACTTTGCTCTCAGCATTAAACGTGACGCTTGAACATGGTTTGGTTTCATGTTGCTCCACTTCATTCACCCAGAGTTTGAAGGAGCACACACCTTTTATTAATTAAAGCTGCACAGGTGCAGTAAATTAAAAGTCACATGATGCATCTGAGCATCCAATACAAAACAAGCCTATAAAGAAAAACAAATTCAAACAAAATGAGAGCAATACAAAAACATTCATAATGTCAACACCCCCACTTGCTCACATTTTGGGTAACTCCCTCAGGCTCTTAATGTTTCAAACCTAAATAAATTCTTCATACACCAAACAAACATTTCATACTTTTTCAACTTCATCTTGGTTGCTGGTTTGGTTAGTACGTCTGCAACCATATCATTTGTACTTTAAGAGTAAATGTACTTTTGTTTTAAAGGTCTCCCACCTACCTGCTCCAACATTTTCCTCTGGACCTGTTGTCAGGTATAATCTGTAAATTTTAACATTTAAATACTGTATACACACACATTTCAGTACTACATTGTCTTTTTTTTCCCTCGGCTAGTCTGGGAGAAAAATACCTAAAGCTTCTGGATCCAGTTGTACACAAAGAAGTACCTGTGAGGCCAACCCTGTAATGGGTAAGTGCTGGCTACTTTGGTTTTTGTTTTCCATTGTTTGGTATGTTCATTGTTATGGAAGATCAAAACTGACATAATTAGAAGTAAAAGCATGTATATGAATGGACTGATAAATTAATAAATACACTAAAAATGCACAAATTAAATTACAAAGGAGAAATTTACTTCATGTTATATAATTTAATTGACCTTTTTATTTTCCAGGTTAGTTCCAATAAATTATATATTTCTGCTTATAATTTACATTTTACTGTATTTTTAAAATATATATTTTTGTTTTTCTTGTAGATGCATTTGTGCCTTTTAATGTTTATATTCAATTATTGTTTATATTTTTTTTCCCACAAGTTTTTCTTTTTTAAATGGGTCTTACATTTCTATGTCTCCTGTTTTGACTTTACCTTATGCATTTCTGCTTCATGCACAGTAGATCTACACATGGATCCTGCTCCTTCCTGTTTTTTTGACCAATAGAAGTGGAGCTGACCCAAGAAGCTCTGCCCACCTTATTTACATCATGAGACAGAAATACATAAGATGAAGTAAAAACGGGTGACAGAGAAGTGTAAAAACACATGGAAATAAAAAGACTTTTGGGGGAATAAATATAAAATAAATAAATATTTACAATATAAATATTGGGAGGCACAAATGCAGATACAAGTAAAAAGGAACACAAAAATATGTTTTTAAAAACAGTATGTAAAGTTTATTGGAACAAAGCATAAAAATAAATATGAAGGTAAATTAAATTATAAAACATGAGGTAAAGTTCTCCTTTTTTTAATTTAATTGATGCATTTCAAGTGTATTTATTGGTCATTTTATATACAGTATTTTGGCTTTTACTTCTAATTATGTCAGTTGGGGTTCTTCATTAATTGTTACCTGCATGATTTGAATTTATTTTACAATCTCTGATGTCCATATCCTCTGACCTAGGCCTCACTGAATTCTCTAATACTTGACTAAATGTGTTGAGAGCCTCCAGCTGACTACATGCACACGTAAGTTATGACAATTTCTTATGTTTGTTTGTTTTTGTTTTATTATATTCTTCTTCTTCTTCTTCTTTCGGCTTTTCCCTTTTCAGGGGTCGCCACAGCGAGTCATCCTCCTCCACCTCACTCTGTCCTCTGCATCCTCTGTCCTCACTCCAACTACCTCCATGTCCTCTCTAACTGCATCCATATATCTCCTCTTTGGTCTCCCTCTTTGTCTTTTTCCTGGCAGCTGCATTTCTAACATCCTTCTACCAATATACCCACTGTCCCTCCTCTGGACATGTCCAAACCATCTCAGTCTGGCCTCCCTAACTTTATCTCCCAGTTGTTCAACATGTGCTGTACCTCTGATTATCTCATTCCTGATCTTATCCATCCTTGTCACTCCTAAGGAGAACCTCAGCATCTTCATTTCTGCTACTTCCAGTTCTTTCTCCTGTCTTTTTGTCAATGACACTGTCTCCAGACCATACAACATAGCTGGTCTCACCACTGTCTTGTAAACTTTTCCTTTGACCTTTGCTGACACCTTTTTGTCACAAATCACTCCTGAAACTTTTCTCCATCCACTCCATCCTGCCTGGACTCTCTTCTTCACCTCTTTACCACATTCCCCATTTTCCTGGACAGTGGACCCCAAGTACTTGAAGTCCTGCACCTTTGTGACCTCTGCTCCTTGTAGCCTCACTGTTCCACTGGCCTCCCTCTCATTCACACACATGTACTCTGTCTTACTACGGCTGACTTTCATTCCTCTTCTTTCAAGTGCATACCTCCACCTCTCCAAGTTGTCTTCCACCTGTTCCCTATTCTCACCACAGATCACAATGTCATCTGCAAACATCATAGTCCATGGGGATTCCTGCCTGACCTCATCTGTTAGTCGGTCCATCACCAGAACAAACAAGAAGGGGCTCAGAGCCGATCCTTGATGCAATCCCACCGCCACCTTGAAGCTATCTGTCACTCCTACAGCACATCTCACCACTGTCCTGCTGTCCTCATACATGTCCTGTACCAGTCTAACATACTTATCTGCCACTCCAGATTTCCTCATGCAATACCACACCTCTTCTCTTGGCACCCTGTCATATGCTTTTTCTAAATCCACAAACACACAATGGAGTTCTTTCTGACCCTCTCTGTACTTCTCTATCAACATCCTCAAAGCAAAGATGGCATCTGTGGTGCTCTTTCTTGGCATGAAACCATACTGCTGCTCACAGATAGTCACCTCTTGTCTAAGCCTTCCTTCCACAACTCTCTCCCAGATCTTCATTGTGTGGCTCATCAACTTAATTCCCCTGTAGTTGCTACAACTCTGTACATCACCCTTGTTCTTAAAAATGGGAACCAGCACACTTCTTCTCCATTCTTCAGGCATTTTCTCACCCTCAAATATTCCATTAAATATTTGAGTCAAAAACCTCACTGCCATCTCTCCAAGGCATTTCCAAACCTCCACTGGTATGTCATCAGGTCCTACTGCCTTCCCCTTCTTCATTCTTTTCAGAGCTTTCCGGACTTCACCCTCACTAATTTTTCCCACTTCCTGGTCCACAGTTTCTATTACCTCCACTCTTCTTTCTCTTTCATTCTCTTCATTCATTAGCTCCTCAAAGTAATCCTTCCATCTTCCCATCACACTCTCCTCACTTGTTAGAACATTCCCATTCCCATATTTAATAAGCCTAACCTGCTGCACATCCTTTCCAGCCTGATCCCTCTGTCTTGCCAATCGGTACAAGTCCTTCTCGCCCTCTTTAAGGCTGAGTTAGACTTTCGCTTTGGTCCGCAGGCTGGAGCGCGCGCGCCGCGCGTGCACTGTGCCGCACGGCGAAATGCGTTCATAGTTTCGCCCCTGTCTTTATGGTTGACGCACGGCCGAGCATGGCAAAGTGCTGTTCTTTTACGGGCCAGCAGGTGGAAGTAGCCTCTACAACATGTGCATATGTTACAAGAAAGGGTGTAGAAGAAGAAATCTACCGTAGAAGAAGAACTGTTTGACGTCACAACACAAACAAAATGGCTTCCCGCTCGCTTCATTCTTGAACTGTCTTTATTAGAGGAGCAAATTATAATAGAACAACAGTTATTGTGTCTTGCAATTTTAATGAGACGAAGAAGACGCAGAAGGAGATGGTATGTTCGGCCATTACACTCTCAGAGACGTACTGGTGGGGAATATAACATGCTGGTGATGCCGATGCGGAGAATTGACGAAGAAATGCACTTCAGTTACTTCCGTATGTCTGCACACCGATTTGATGACCTGCTACATCGTATTTCGCCTTTCATACGACATGGAAGGACCCACAGCAGCCCTGTGACATTACCCGAGCGTTTGGCAGTGACTTTAAGAACCCTGGCTTCAGGTAGCAGCCAGAAAAGTGTAGCAGCCAGCTACAACTTGGTGCAACTACGGTTTCCCTGATAGTCTCTGAGGTGTGCCAAGCTATATTGTATATTGCTATTTGTATTTGAATGTTAATGATTTTAAATAAAATGAAACTACATTGAAATATCCACTTCAGCTTTCCGTCTGTTTTGTTTGCATATTGTATTTACAAAGCCACTAACAGTTGTATTACATAAAATTTGGTATGAAAGACTTTTTTTATAACTGTAAGAACATTAGATGTTAGAATTATTTGGAAACCTGAAATGGCATTGTAAATATAAGTCCCATATTGCATTAAAATGAAGCATTGCTACCTGACACGAAAAATCTCAATGTGTAGTAGCCTTTATTTCACCAGGAATGTGAAGTGGAATGTGGAGAAACCTGTAGAAATAGTGTTTTGATTTTAATGTGTGCAAAAATTGCATGCTGTCTAAAAATAATTGATAAATGTGTAATTATGCATTACAAATGTATCATTTGAATCAAAGTCAAGTCAAAGTCAGCTTTATTCTCAAAACAGTAATATGTACAGGACATACACAGGATTGAAATTGCATTTCTCTCTGTCCCTCAGTGCAACAATAACTATTTAAACACTAAAACATTTAATAAACATAAAATGAAATAAAGTGTAATACTGTCCTGAGTTTTTGCATAGTACTTTTTCATAGTAGTATAAAAGTATAAAAAGTTTTCACCAACATTTAATAAACATAAAATGAAATAAAGTGTAATACTGTCCTGAGTTTTTGCATAGTACTTTTTCATAGTAGTATAAAAGTATAAAAAGTTTTCACCAACATTTAATAAACATAAAATGAAATAAAGTGTAATACTGTCCTGAGTTTTTGCATAGTACTTTTTCATAGTAGTATAAAAGTATAAAAAGTTTTCACCAACACCAACAGAGTGAGCTGATGCTAGGGCTGTCGCTTCTGCTACTGCTGCTTGACCCTGGCAAGTGTCGAGGTGGTACGGGTATGGGCACCGTTGGACAGGGAGGAATTGGCGTGGAGGACCTGCGCAGAGGAAAACCCCCTGCGTTTGAAGTACTGCCAGTTTCATGGCCAGTAGGCGTGAGGTTGTGAGAGACGATGGGTGTGATGTACTCATGGTCGATGGTGGTGACGGTCTGGTCCATGGGGGTGAGGGTCTGGTCGATAGGGGTGAAGGTCTGGTCCATGGGGGTGACGGTCGGGTCGAATGGGGTGACAGTCTGGTCGAGGCACCATGTATCGTCCTGTGCTTGGCTCTGTGGTGTTTCTTCAGGCTAAAAAACAGACTTCCTGTGCTTGGCTCTGTGGTGTTTCTTCAGGCTAAAAAACAGACATTGACATCCATCAGTACAAAATGAAACGGTAACGGATACAATGCACATACAGTATGTGTTAAATAAAAACAAATGTTTGTGTAATTGTTAGCTTGATAAACAGAAGGTGAAGCATCAACAGACATATAGGCTAAATTTGTTTACAGTTGAGGTGTGCAGATCTAAAATGGTTATTTCCACTATTTCACATTTACTGGTCAGCAGCTTGATTTATATTTTCATTAAGCCATGTTTTGGTCATTCATTCTCACAGTTTATTGTTTATATCTATGACTACAAAGGGGAAACAACACGTGGCAGGCTGCACAGCATGGCCTGCTGTACGGTAACGGATACAATGCACATATGTGTTAAATAAAAACAAATGTTTGTGTAATTGTTAGCTTAATAAACAGAAGATGAAGCATCAACACACATATAGGCTAAATTTGTTTACAGTTGAGCTGTGCAGATCCAAAATAGCTATTTCCACTATTTCACATTTACTGGTCAGCAGCTTGATTTATATTTTCATTAAGCCATGTTTTGGTCATTCATTCTCAGTTTATTGTTTATATCAATGACTACAAAGGGGAAACAACACAGGCTGCACAGCATGGCCTGCTGTATTCCATGCTAAGCTAGCTGTAATAAAAGCAGTACTAACTTTTTTTTTCTTTCATTTTTACCTCTTTTTCCATATTTGTGTCCTTTTCTCGGTGTTTTATAAAACTCGACAGCCAACTCAGCTCCACAACGAGGATTGGCACCGGTTTGTTGGTGCCAGGATCGCCACTTCTGATCACCCTCTTCTTGGCCTTCACGAAGCGATCCCGCATGTTTTTCTTCCTCCTTCTGCATCGCTTCTGTGCCAGTTGCACATCGAGGGATCATACAAATGGCGATACATGCGGATGAGTTCAGCCAGAGCAGCTTCGAAAGCGTCCATCTTGTTTTGAGCCCAGTCCGTACGTCACTGAGCGCGGCGCGCGCTCTAGGCTTGCGGAGTTTCAAAAATTCAGAGGTGCACGGCACGCGCTAATCCCCTGCGCGGGGCCAACGCGCAGGGGCGGGGACTGTGAAATTGCGTCACTTTTGGAGGGCACACCCTCGCGCGCTGCGCGACGCGTCAAGTATGAATCTAGCTTTAGTGTCCAGTCTCCCATATAACTCATTGTACGCCCTCTGCTTTGCCTTAGCTACTTCCCTCTTTGCTCTATGTCCCATCTCCTTATATTCCTGTCTCCGCTCTTCAGTCCTCTCACAGTCATATTTCTTCTTGGCTAATCTCTTTCTTTGAATGGCGTCCTGCACTTCACTATTCCACCACCAGGTTTCCTTATCTTCCATTCTTTGTCCAGATGACACACCAAGTACCTTCCTACCTGTCTCTCTAATTACTGTTGCTGTAGTAGCCCAGTCACTTGGAAGCTCTTTCTTACCACCCAGAGCCTTTAACAGCTCGTCTCTGAATTTCTCACAACATTCTTCTTTCTTTAGCTTCCACCATTTGGTCTTCTTCTCTGGTTTTACTCTTGTTCTCTTCTTCGCAACAACAGTCATTCTACACACAACCATCCGATGCTGTCTGGCCACGCTCTCCCCTGCTACAACCTTACAGTCTCCAATCTCTCTCAGGTTTCCTCTTCTACACAGAATGTAGTCGACCTGTGTACTCCTTCCTCCACTCTTATAGGTCACTCTATGTTCCTCCCTCTTTTGGAAATAGGTATTGACTATAGCCATTTCCATTCTCTTGGCAAAATCCACCACCATCTGTCCTTCCTGGTTTCTTTCCTTGACACCAAACCTACCCATCACTTCCTCATCCCCTCTGTTTCCTTCACCAACATGTCCATTCAGGTCTGCTCCAATCACCACTCTTTCCTCCCTGGGAATACTCTCTATCACTTCATCCAAATCTTTCCAAAATGTATCTTTCTCCTCCCCATCACATCCAACCTGTGGAGCATAACCACTTACTATGTTTAGCATCAGACCTTCTACTTCTACCTTTAGACACATCACCCTATCTGACACTCTCTTCACCTCTACTACATTCTTTGCCAACTCCTCCTTCAGGACCACCCCTACTCCATTTCTCTTTCTATCCACACCATGGTAAAACAGTTTAAACCCTGCTCCAATACTGTGAGCCTTGCTGCCCTTCCACTTGGTCTCTTGGACACATAAAACATCTACCTTTCTTCTCTGCATCATGTCAGCCAGCTCTCTACCTTTGCCTGTCATTGTCCCCACATTTAGAGTTGCAACCCTCAGTCCTACATTCTTCACTTTCCTCCTCTCCCTCTGTCTCCTGACACGTTTTCCTCCTCGGCGTCTTCGACTAACAGTAGTACAATTTCCGCCGGCACCCTGTTTGTCAACAGCACCGGTGGCGGACGTTGTTAACCCGGGCCTCGACCGATCTGGTATGGTTTCACTTTGATGAACTCGCATTATGGTTTTGGCAAGTGTTTTACATCGGATGCCATTCCTGACACAACCCTCACCATTTACCCGGGCTTGGGACCGGCACAAGAGATACAATGGCTTGTGCTCCCTAGTGGCTGGCTGTTTTGTTTTATTATATTGTTTTTTGGTATTGCCTGGTTATAATCTTGTTTTTCTTTGTGCTTTTCTTAGGCTCCTGTCTGACCTCCAAATGCTAATGTTGCTAGCAATGAGGACCCCACAAGGATGTGTACTGAGCCCCCTTCTATTCACCCTGCTAACACACGACTGCACACCATCATACAGCTCCAACCACTTCATCAAGTTTGCGGACGACACAACAGTGGTGGGTCTCATCAGCAACAACGATGAGACGGACTACAGGAACGAGGTGAGCCGCTTGGCCTTGTGGTACGGACACAACAATCTCACTCTCAACGTGGAGAAGACAAAGGAGATTGTCGTGGACTTCAGGAAGAGGGATGCCCAACATGCCCCTCTGACCATCAACAGCACCGCAGTGGAGAGAGTGGACAGCACCAAGTTCCTGGGAGTGCACGTCTCAAAGGACCTGTCCTGGAGCAGGAACACTGCAGCACTGGCCAAGAAGGCTCACCAGCGTCTCTACTTTCTCCACAAGCTGAAAAGGGCTGGAGCTTCAACCCCCATCATGTGCACCTTCTACAGAGGTGCCATAGAAAGTGTCCTGACCAGCTGCATCACTGTGTGGTTTGGTGCATGTACTGCATCCTGCCGCAAGAGCCTCCAGCGCATCATGAGAGCAGCTGAGAAGATCGTCGGCACCTCCTTCCCCTCACTGCAGGACTTACACAGCAAACGCCTCACTCGGAAAGCCCACTGCATGGCAGGTGATCCCACACACCCACTACACAGCTGCTTTAGACTGTTGCCTTCAGGGAGGAGACTGAGGAGTCTCCAGGCTCGAACCAGCAGACTGAGAGACAGCTCTGTTCATCAGGCAGTAAGGATGCTAAACACTCTGCCTGCTCTGCCTCCCCTCCCATTTGAACTGCCTTAACACAAAAAACTTTCTCACACATTACCACACAACACAAAGATTTTAACACTGGTCCCTGTGTCATCAAACGGGTTATTCACTAAACTCTCAGTCATGTGCTCATTCAGTTTGCACTACTTCTCATATTTGCACTGTTTGTATTACATTACTGCCTATAGTCATACTACTGTTTATATTCACTGTTTACATTAATACTGTTTACATTTATTACTACTGTTTACATTTACACTACTTTTATATCTACACTACTGCTGATACATATACAGTATTCTCTGACTAGCCTTATTTAAGGATGCCCAATGTGCCTTACTGCATATGCCACTTTGCCTCTATACCAACATCAACTACCTCATACATATACTGTGTACATTAACTCATATGCTGCTTTGCCACTCTTTGCAAATGTCAATGCTAGAACCTTCAGTTTATTTTATAGATACACTTTATATACTTTTTATACTACTATGCAATAACTCAGGACAGTATTACACTTTTATCATTTCATTTTATGCTTATGTCATTAAATGTTTAGTGTTTTAGTGTTGGTGTAACTGTCAGGACAGTGTTACACTTTTACTATTTTATGCTTATGTTTATTAAATGTTTTAGTGTTTTAGTGTTTAAATGGTTACTTTTGCACCGAGGGACTGAGAGAGAAATGCAATTTCAATCCTGTTTATGTCCTGTACATATTGCAGTTCTGACAATAAAAGTTGACTTTGAAACCTCACATCTTCCACAAAGTGCTAAGGTGAATCTCTGCCACAGACAGTCCTGCATTTGGAGATTCATCACAGATGAGTGAGGACGTCGCTTTCCTCTGCTGTGACTGACTCTTAAAATGACTGAAAGACACTGAAACTGTCATACAGAAGCAGATCATGGTATTTATGATGCATACCTCTGGTAATTGTAGTTTCTTTTATTATTAAGGTTGTTATGTTATCATTGTTATCAATTTTAACTTTTTAACATTTTTGAATTTGTTTTGCTCATGAATAAACAGTTTTTAAGCAACAACTTATGTGGATATTTTGTGTGTGCTCTATTTAGACCTGTTGTACATATCTGTATTGCGGGTTTGAACCAGATCTGGGCCGCGTTTTGAGATTCGACTTACTCTACTGGGCCGGACCTGGGCCAAATCCGCCTAAAAATGAAATGAGGATGCCGCATCTGGGCCGCATCTGGGCCAAATTTGCCTAAAAACTAAACAAGGATTCCGTATCTGGGCCACATTTGGGCCGAATGCAGTAGTTTTGTAGCACTTCTGGCCCACCTCCGGCCCAGATCCAATCCAGATCCGCAATCCACATCCGGGCCAGTTTTGGCCCGTTGGACAAAAAGACACCGGGCCGGATCCATTTTACAAATGCGGGCCAAATGTTTTCATACATTTGGCCCAGATCCGGCCCACATAACTTTTGCTGTCTGGGAAGCCACCATTGCTCGATTACAACTGGTTCAGAACGCAGCTGCCCGATTTTTAACCAGCACACGCAAAAGAGAGCACATTACACCAGTCTTGGCCTCCCTTCACTGGCTACCGGTTCATCTTCGAATCCAATTCAAAATTCTCATGTATGTCTACAAATCGCTGAACAGTCTCGCCCCCGCCTATCTCTCAGATCTGATACACCCATATGTCCCTCCACGTGCTTTGAGGTCAGAGGATCAGGTACTCTTAATAGTTCCAGAAACTCGCCTTAAGCGCAGGGGTGACAGGGCGTTCTCTGTAGCAGGCCCAAGACTCTGGAACGAGTTACCGCTGCTCATCAAACAGGCCCCCTCCCTCTCGGTTTTCAAATCCCGGTTAAAAACTCACTACTACTCCATCGCTTTCAATGCCAGCTGATTTGTACTGGATCGTTTGATTTATGATCTGCAATGTTTTTATGTTTTTCGTGTTGTACTTCATTGTATGTGTTGCCTGTTGCGTGTTTGTTTGTCCAGCACTTTGGTGTGGACTTGTTCCTGTTTAAAGTGCTTTATAAATAAAATGGTATGGTATGGTATGGTAATGCTGGTCCTCTAACACCATATTTATTTAGTTTTTCAAGGAGAATGGTGTGGTCAATGGTATCAAATGCTTTTTTTAGATCAACAAAAACACTAACACAGTACTGTTTATGATCGACAGCATTAGTTATTTGTTCCATTAAATCCATGAGAGCCATTGACGTAGAGTTTTTTTCTCTAAACCCATACTGACTGCTACTTAAAATATTTTGTTTATCAATAAATTGATCCAATCTGGTCACAAATAGTTTTTCTAGAATTTTTGAGAACTGTGGTAATAAGGATATTGGCCTATAATTATTGAATACACATTTATCACCATTTTTAAAAAGAGGAATTACCTTTGCTACTTTCATGTTATCTGGAAATATTCCTGTTGAAAAAGATAAATTGCATATATATGTAAACGGTTCAATAACATAACTTATTATTTCTTTTACGAACATCATATCCATGTCCACCCAGTCTTTTGATCTCTTGTCTGAGAGATTTTTTACCATTTTCATAATTTCCTCTTTGTTAGTTCCACTAAGAAAAATACTGTTGGTGCAACTTTTAATTGAATGACACACCTTATTATCTACTTTTGGTATTTTAGCTGCAAGGCTTGATCCAATATTTACAAAATATTGATTAAATTCATTTACGATATCATTCTCATCATGTATTTCTTTGTCATCTTTCACAAAATATTTTGCAATGTTCGTTTTTGCTTTATGACTTTTTAGAACATCATTTATTACTCGCCATGTTGTTTTAGTGTCACCATTGCTCTTGTTTAATAAATCACTATAGTATTCTTTCTTGCATCTTCTTATAATCATTACCAATTTATTTTTATATTTTTTATATTTTTCTTCAGCTTGTTGTGTTCTCGTTTTTAAGAAACATAAATACAAGTTTTTTTTTTTTTACAAGCATTTCTCAACCCTTTAGTCATCCAAGGTTGGTCAACAATATTTCTTTTTCTACGATTTCTTTGCACACAATTCTTTTCATACAGAGCTTCTAAAATGTTCATAAATTCATCATATGATCTGTTAACATCATCAATATACACGTCCTTCCAGTTTTGCTTCTGTAAATCATCTTTTAATTGATCCATAGCTTTTTTTGATGTGTTTATTATTTTTTTCTTAATTGTAACTTCTTTTGTAATGTTTTGATCATTTCTGTAGATAGTGAAAACTGGTAAATGATCACTTAAATCAGTTGTTAAGATACCACCTGTCATATCCCCATTTGTTATATTTGTGAAAATGTTGTCAATTATCGTAGCACTATGAGTTGTAATTCTTGTTGGTTTTGATATTAACGGATAAAGATTTAAACTATACATTGAATTTAGAAATGTGCTGATGTTATTTGAATCCGTTTTATTTCCCAGGTCAATATTAAAGTCTCCACACAAGAAAACTTTTTTATTTAAACTCTTTTCCAGTAGTTGTATGATTTTATCGGTGAATATTTCTATATTTGATCCTGGTGATCGATATACACAACTTATGGATATGTTTTTAGCATTTTCGTTTAATATTTCTATTGTTATTATTTCCATAAGATTGTCAACAATTATTGACATTTCTTTAATTATTCTACACTTTATTTCATTTTTGACAAATAGAGCTACTCCACCACCTTTTTTATTGTTTCTGTTTAAATGATATAATTCATATCCTTCGATGTGAACATTATTTTTGTTTTCATCATTAAGCCATGTCTCTGACAGTGCTATTAATGTAAAAGTTCTGTTTAACTGTTTTAAATAATCTGTTATTTTGGATATATTTGCATTTATACTTCTACTATTGATGTGAATAATAGAGAGATCTCCATTTGTTATATTGATGTCATTAAACTTTTCTTCATTATAGTATTCACAGTCTTTTATAGCAGGATAAAAGTTTGCATCAACCATATCTTCAACATTGTATATTTTAAATTCTGAGTCTTCGTTTGTTGCCGTCATGTTTTAATGTATTTGTTTGTTTGTTCATTTTTGTCAATTTTTGTGTATGAACATGTGATAGTGATTGGTGATTTGTCATTTTTGAGCTCATTTAAATGTGTCTAAGTCTTTCAGTTCTTTTATTATTTTAGCTTGAGAATTTTCATGTACTTTGATCCAGATGTTTCCGTTTCTTGTCCAAGTTTTTTTTAATTTTTTCATCCTTTTTCAACAACCTTGCTGCATGTGCAATGTTTGCGTTTTTTTTAGTTAGGTGTTCATTCATGAAGACATTAGTTTTTGCGAGTTTCTTTGACTGCATCATTACCCTGTTTCTTTGATTCCTTCCAATGAATCTCACGACTACTGATGGTTTAAGTTTGTTAGCTCTATTGGGCAGTGTGTAACAGGTGGAAATGTCATCACGTTTAATGTCAATGTCTTTGCCATTTAAGAAAGTGACTACCTGATTCTCCAGAGACTGCAGTTGTTCTGGTAGTCCTCCTTCACTCGTGTTAACGCCTTTAGTTACATCAGCCGATGACCAGCGTTTAAGCTCGAGTCCAGAAATGACCAGATTCTCGCCTCTTATGTATTGTTCCATGTCCTCACACTTTTGTTCCAATTGAGCTAATCGTTCTTCTCTGATGACCTCCTGAGCTTTCATTTGTTTCATCTCCTCTACCAGTTGATTAAAGTTTTTTTGCTCAGCTCTCAAACTTGCAAGTTCCACAGTGAGAACGTTTACTGCATTTTTCAATTCCTCCATTAACTCCAGATTTTTATCCACCGATTTTTTACTCGCCGACTCCTGTCTCTGCGGCTCCGTTTTCTTTGTTTTCCCAGGACTCATCTCGCCTGCTTCTTCTGGTCTGGATACAGAAATTCACTGTTCCACAGTAACTCGCTCGCCGATCTGCTCCCGTCCGCAGCAACTCGTTCGCTGCTCTGCTCCCGTCCACAGCAACTCGCTCGCTGCTCTGCTCATGTCCAACAGTAACCAGCTTGCTTCCCGTCCAACAGCAACTCGATCGTTGCTCTGCTTCCGTCTTCAGCAACTCGCTCGCTGTCCTGCTTCCGTCCAACAGCAACTCACTCGTTGCTCTGCTCACGTACAACCAGCTTGCTGCACTGTTCCCGTCCAACAGCAACCAGCTTGCTGCACTGCTCCCGTCCAACAGCAACCAGCTTGCTGCACTGCTCCCGTCCAACAGCAACCAGCTTGTTGCTCTGCTCACGTCCAGCAGCAACCAGCTTGTTTCTCTGCTCCCGTCCAACAGCAACTCACTCGTTGCTCTGCTCACGTCCAACAACAACCAGCTTGCTGCACTGCTCCCGTCCAGACAACAACCAGCTTGCTGCACT
>JBBPBX010047804.1:13184-26003 GCA_038048925.1 Garcialebias charrua | reverse complement strand
CGACATTATGTACACAGGGTCCCAGTTACATCCAACAAAAGTACAGTATAATTATGTAAAGTAAAAACAGTAATAACATGCAAGATATGAACTAAGAAAAATATCAACTAAAAATACACTAAGCACTAATATCATAAAAACAATACACTGAACAGCAGTATGAACATGGAGCCATCAGACAGGTTGTAACCCGGTGCTGTCTTCTCTCACCAGAATCATTCCCAGATGGGACTGTGTGTGTGTCTGTGTGTTCCAGTAGTTCAGTATTTGTAATAGTTCCATATTTGTGTTTGTGCCGTTTCCCACATGATGCCAAACACATTTTACACTCATGTGTTATAAAACACATTCATATCAAATTGATCCACCTAATCTGTTGTTGCTTCTATAATTGTTCTTGTCTGTGACAGCAGCAAGTGCAGAGGTCACTCATGAATCATTTAGATCCTTTCATTTTGTGTTTTGTATTTGTGCATGGCTTGGAGAAGTTAGTTTGCAGAGCATTGAGGACTTCTTCCCCTCTGTTCAAGACCTCCCACCCCAGGCCTCAGGCCTCATGACCTACCTCTGCCCCCAGCATGCCCCTGCACCCAACTGAACTCATCAACTGAGCTCCATGCAGCTTCGAGTGGGAGTGCAGGGTCCCAGAGGAGGACAGGGCTCTCTGCTCATCCACCAAGCTTAGGAGGGCAGAGATTGGGTTTTGATGACAGGTGCCAGAGGGACAAGACCCTTTGACAAACACACACCAGCTCACCAACGTGCACTCACATCCACTGAATCTGGCCATGGCTTAATCCTCAGCCAGCTGTTGCAGTTGCTAGCCCAATCAGTCTAAAGTGTCTAGCACTGGGCCATCTTGATGATGTGTGTGTTTGTCACGGTGGAGGAAGATGTGTGTGAGGAAGGTCAGGTAGCTGCTACGCATGCCGATCATCCCAGTAGTCCAAAACATTTGGAACTGGACCCCCCGACCAGCCAGGGACGGCCTGGGCGCCTGGCCTGATAAATTCATAGCACATGTTCCTTGTAATGTCAGCACACACACACACACACACACACACATTATGTGTCCTCGTTTATTATCGGTGCTGTGGCTCCGATAAGCCCAGTCCTGTCTCAGTCCACCTTAAAGGGCAGGAGAGGTGAGTCCACTCCTCTGAGTTGACTCATCTCTGCCTGACCCATGGACTCACACTAACCCTACCATGCAGTGGGTTTGAAATGTGACAACAGTACTCCTGCTGTCCAGACATGTTGTAGCTGTCAGGGTGCTCGCATGCTTTCATCATGGAGCTCCTTGAGTCAAAGTACCTGCTGTAAGGCCCCGTTTACACAGAACAACCGCTGCAAACTTGAGTGTTTTCACTCTTTATTGGGGGTAATAATCAAAAAGTGATCTGGGATAGCATAGCGCTGCGTTAGTGTCAGCAGTTGTTGACAGGGTGGAGTTAATGGAGCTCTACGTCGGCGTGGTTTGGACTCGGAGCCGAGCTGCTACAGTCTCAGCTCCCGTCCAGAAGTCGCAGAGCTGCGTGGGTGTTGGGGGATCTGGCAGGCGTGGCGATCGGTTCTGTTGACAGGGCGGGGTGCCGTCTTTAAATAATGGCAGGGGAAACACTGGACTGAGACAAACTTAAACGTCTCAACCGCTTCAAAGATTCAATAGAAAATATTGAAATCAAATGGTAAATTGTAACAAGCAAATGAATATAATAGCTCAGATGTTGGAGGCACTTAGACATGCCCGTATGGTCTTTTAATGGTTTCCTTGAATACCCATAAAGCAAATTCAAGTCCTATAATGAGTAATGCAGTACATTTTCTCTTGTAGAAGCTGAAGTTAGAAAACAGATACTGTAATTTCTAAACTGACTGTTGTTATGTCAAAGGGGCTATTATATTGTGTAATGATGTGGTTTATTTGACTTGAGTTGAGTGCAGGTAAAACTAAAAGTAATTTGTTTTGCTTCTTGGGTTGTGTTTTTTCCCAAGTTTTTATCAGCGTGTGTCAGTAAAAGAAAATCCAAGTCTTATGAGAATGATTCACATTATGTGGTGTTTTCATAATGTCATTAGTCTATTATGAGATCACAAGATGGGACTCTGAGCTACATCACTAGTTCATACGGACATTTGCACACATCATGCTGTGCAAGAATATGATATCTGTTATAAGCCACATCAATAAGATGTGTTAATATGATCCACTCTGCAGGCACAGTCTGTGCATTATCCGGAAACCTTATTTTTTCTGTCAATACCGGCCCTGCTGATGCTCCCCTGATAGTGTTTGCTATAAAAGAGCATAGTAAGCTCATGTCAGTATTGGGAAGAAAAAACACCATACTGACATGAAGTTATTCAAATTTCACATAGACTTTTTTCAAGAGACAGCCAGGGGAATGGTATAAAGATTAACTAGGCTACTTTGCAGGCAGTAGATCTAGTATCAGTGCTTCTTGTCCTTGTGGCAGTCTCTACAGTCTCTACATAATCAATGCTTTTTGACAATACGATGCAATTAGCAGAAGAATATTTGGAATTAAGAAGATATGTTTACTCTTAGAAAGTCATCTAAAATACTAATTTAGACCTTCACAGGATAGTAAAAAAATCTCTGATTATTCAACACAATGGACACATTTATCAGGCACTTAAAATACCAAAAATAATTTGCTCAACTCACCATTTTCCCCCGGTCGTCTCACTATCATTTGTTAGAAATAAATTCCACAATACTTATGTAAAAAATATATGTATAAAAACTATTTATTTCAAAAAGACAGGAGACAGAATTGGAAGTAGCAGAAATGAAGATGTTGAGGTTCTCCTTAGGTCAGAGTCAGAGAGTCGTTATTGTCATTTGCACCACATGTGGTACATGTGATGAAACGAGATTATGTACACGGGGTCCCAGTTACATCCAACAACTAAATGTAAGAGAAAAACAGTAATAACGTCAACTAGAAATACACTAAGCTCTAATGTAATAGAAAAACATCATTACAAACAGCAGCACGAACATGAGTCTGTATGAGCAGATGGTCACAGATGCACAGATGAACACAGCAACAAGAAACAGATCAGCATCAGCATGATGTGATATTTTGTAGTGATTATTCTTATTATTTATTTATTCATGAGTCTAACAGCCTCAGGGTAGAAGCTGTTCCTCAGTCTAGTGGTTCTACATTTGATGCTCCTCAACCTCCGTCCTGAGGGGAGTGGGGCAAAGAGTGAGTGTGCTGGGTGAGTGAGGTCTTTCATGATGCAGGTGGCTCTTTTCCTGCATCTGGAGGTGTAAATGTCTGTGATGGTGGGGAGACTGACTCCTACATCTTCGAGCTTCTCAGACCAGCTCGTCTCAGCCGTCTGAGGAAGTAGAGTCTCTGATGATCTTTCTTGATCAGGCTGGTGGTGTTGTTGCTCCAGCTGAGGTTGTTGTTCATGTGTACACCCAAGTATTTGTAGCTGGAGACCACTTCCACCGCAGATCCACTTATGTTCAGTGGGGTGTGGGTGTGTTTGTTCCTTCTGAAGTCCACAATCATCTCCTTTGTCTTCTTCACATTCATGTGAAGATTATTCTCTTTGCACCAGCTCTCCAGGTGTTCCACCTCCTGCCTGTAGCTGGACTCATCATTGTTTGTGATGCATCCCACCACAGCTGTATCATCTGCAAACTTAACAATATGACAGCCTGGATGTGTAGGTGCGAGAGGACATGAAGGTATTGGAGTGAGGACAGAGGATGCAGAGGACAGAGTGAGGTGGAGGAAGATGACTCGCTGTGGCGACCCTGAAGAGGGAAAAGCCGAAAGAAGAAGAAGAAGAAGATGACTAGAGTACACTGTGGTCTTTCGTGTTAATGTATAGCATCTCAGCTAGGAATGATCAGCAGAGATGTGCATGATGGAGATCATACCTGTCAAGTTTTGGATTTAAAAATAAGGGAAATTTTCTGCCAGGTACGCCGAGCCATCCCACTAGCCCAGGGATCTGCAACCTTTATGATCAAAAGAGCCATTTCTGCCCCTTTGTTCACTAAATTAAACGTTTCCGGAGCCACAATACCTGCTACAACTGGGATTCTCAACTGGTGGCCCACAGACCACTTTAAGTTTGTTAAAGGACAATTTTCTGACCTGTAGTTTTCTGGCCATTGTAAAGCTGAAAATATCTAATGATTTGTTGATATTTTTACATTTTAGACTAAAAAAGACCAGATTATCATAAAGAAGGAAAAATAATGTGATCTTTCCCAATTAAAAAATAAAATAATGAACTATGCAGGTCTAGGTAAATTATTTTAATTGTGGAAAAATTAAATATCCTACTTTGAATAAATAAAGTTAACTTATGTTTTACTCCTTCTATTAGTTCTAGTATTCACACATTTGCAAAGGAAATGACAGGAAAAACTGCTAAAACTAGCCCTTTTTGTTGTTATAAGAACAAATAAAATTCAGTTTAAAGTTAGTTTTGATCAAAGCTTGGAAGAGCCACTGCTGAGGGACCAAAGAGCCGCATGTGGCTCCAGAGCCGCAGGTTGCAGACCCCTGCAAAGTCCAGAACCCCTTACATTTTAAGACAGGTTTACAAGAAATCTAAAATAACTACCTATCAGCCTCTTTCAAACCAGTTATGTGATCACAATCTGACAGGCTTACCTTTGTGCTTGACGGATTTTTCATGCTGACGGACATCGTTCCTTCCCCCATGAGAGAGAGACACTAAAGTCGCAGTTACAAATCTTAAAAAACGCGTAATAAACTTTAGGAAAGTAAATTCGCTGTCCCATTTTTCAACATATTTACACGAAGTCTTAACTTTTTTGGCAGGGACGCCTCCTCTCTCGTTACTTCTCGTTACATCCATCTGTGTGTTTTTCCGGGTTTGTTCTCGACCGCGCCACCAGCACTAACATCGTGAGAACTGCCACCGAGGCGACTGCAGGTGGCAGTTCTCGCGAGGCTAGTGATAGAGGCACCGGAATGTGTTTTTTTTATTTTTATATAATATTATAATACGGGAGATTTCCGGGAGAATAATAATTCGGGATCACGACGGGAAAGAGGGGTAAAATACGGCAGTTTCCCGGCCAAAACGGGAGACTTGACAGATATGGATGGAGATGTGGTCAGTGTTGTGGTCTTTGTCACCAGGGGTGAACGTCATGACCTGCGGAAAACGACCAGCTGTAAGAAAAATAAATGTTGTTTTTTTATATGGCAAAATGACCAGTCTGACTGTTGGAAGATGTAAACTAATCACGTAAGTCTGAAAAACCTCTTCCTACTCTCATCGTAAACTGTATAGATACATTGGCACATCTTCTAAACAACGGAACTGAATCATGAGATGCTAATTGTTCAATGTGTGAGTATTTTTAGTCATGAGAAGCCACCAATGTCCTTCTGTTCAGAAACATCCGCTCTGTTTGTGAACCTGTAAAGTCTGCTGTGGTTATTGGACTGTGCACGAGTGTCTGTCTTTGTGTGTGAGTGCGAGAACTGGAGAGCCCCTGAGTGCTCTTTGTGCTAATAAAACAGCAGCTCCATGGGACACTGGACACCCTGGATCAAACTCCATCACATTACTGAAATATTACACCTCCCCGAGCCAAAGGCCTGCACCCACTGGATGTGGCTACATGTCAGAGGTGTGTGTGTGTGTGAGCTCATACATTTCTTTGTATGAGTGTGTGCACATCCTCTAAGATGTGTGATGATATATGAATGCAGCTGTGAATAGTCCTATGTGTGGTTACTCATTGTGTTGTCAACGTCCTGACAGTCCCTTCACAATATGTTGTCTGTGGCTGCTCTCAGTCTTCCTGTTCATTGATCCTCATCATCCAGGCCGGCGTTTGGACTGAAGGCCTCACTGCTTTCAGAGGATACCTCCCAACTACAGTGACCGACAACATACATCAGCTGTGCATACATACATACATACATACATACATACATACATACATACATACATACATACATACATACATACATACATACATACATACATACATACATACATACATACATACATATATACAGGGAGTCTGAGACTTACGAACAAGTTCTGGATCTACGGGCCGTTTGTAACCCGATTTTGACGTAAGTCTGGGACCACCCGAGCCTACATGTACATTACTGTACAGTTACCAAGCACTTCGCCTATCCTAACACAGTGTAGTACATAATTATCAAAAAACATACATTTCGATTTAAAAAATAATAATTTCTTACTTTGAGCTGGTCAAGCCTGTCTTTGTCTGTTTACATGTTAGCTCGTTGCACGTCCGACCTCTGCAGCTTCGTGCTGCTCCACGCGGTCCAAACTGTTTACAGGAAGGACTGTTAGCATGTTAACTCCATACATTTGAGCAATCATGAAGGAAAAAAGATTTAATAATTTACTTGGAGCTGTTTCTCCTTCCAGCAGGCTCTGCTCCGCGTTAGCATTAGCTAATCCATAGCTGCGCACGTTAGCCCTCCGTTAGCTCAGTGTCCTCCCTCCAAAAAGGCTGCACAGCTTTCTCCGTGTTTTAGCATGTTAGTTCGGTGTCCATCAAACATCTGAGGCTAAAAGGCAGACATCAGGCTAGCTAACGGCTACAGCAGGCGTCTCCGCGGCCTGTCGGGTCCTGTCTTCGGTGGAGCTAACGTTAGCATGTTAGGTGGTGGTTGTCCGGTCACATTAAGCTGTCTAATGCTTCACGCGTTCCACGGCGTCTTTTCCCTTCGTATATCCATCCAACCACAAACCCCCCGTTCAGCTGGAGGTAATGTGTCCGCGCGAAGCAACCTCTGAACCAACACGGTACGGCTGATGAGCTAACAGAAGCTAAACATGGCAGCCGGAAACTGTCCGAAACTACCGGAAACTGCGTAATTTGGCATAAAAATAATAATAATAATACTTTATGTATAAAGCCATTTAAAACAACCACAGTTGCAACAAATTGCTGTACACATGAAATCAAGAACATAAAAAATATAGGCTATATATTTTTTTATTATTATTATTTTTATTTCATATTTTTATTAATTATGATACGTGACGTAAGTCCGAGTTGACGTAGATCGAGGGCGCCGTAAATCGAGGACCACCTGTATATGTGTGTGTGTGTGTGTGTGTTTCATACCTCTGTAATCAAAAAGAGTTGTTAACACAATTCCTTGGTGCATGTAGTTTGAGGTGAGAATAGATCAATGTTTGGGATGCGTTGAGATTTAAAGCTCTTCTTCCACTCCTCCTCTCAGGGTCAGGGCCTCAGCACTTCAGTCTCTCATTAGGGAACAAACAAAACACATTCGCCACCTCAACCACGTCATACTTCAAACATAGAACAAGAGATTTGTAACCTTGAAGCCTGAATGAACTAATGTAATGAGTCAGTATCAAAGCATGAGAGATTTAAAGGAGACAAAACTGTGGTTGTTGTGTGCTGATTTAAAAAAAAACAATCTAAACTGACAAGAAATGATTCACGAGGCAAGGCAGCTTTTCTTCCTTTACGAAGAAAGTAAAATTAGAAAATATTATGTGTACTTTTATCTTTCATCATAACTCCAGCAGTGTAGTTTTTTCTTTCTTTTTTTTATCAACTAAAGATATTTAAAGATTTTTTTTATTGACAGATAATAAAAAATGCAATAGTCCAACCTGGAGGTTGTAAATGCACAGATAGGTTTATTTAATTTAATTTTTTGGGACAAGATGATTCTAATTTTAGTGATGTTCGAAGGTGGAAGAAAACAATCCTGGTAACATTGTTAATATGGGGTTAAATTATATTTCTTGAACAAAAATAACAGTAAGGTTCTTTTCAGTAGAAATGGAGGCCTAAGTAATTTTCATTCAACCTTTATTTAGTCAGGTAAATCTCATTGAGCCTCGTAGACTCATTTACAAGAGAGACCTGCTACAAACTAAAGAATGATGAACAGCAATGGTAGAAGTTCCTTAAACAATAGACAATAGAAAAACATAAGAGAGAAATACAGAAAAAAAAATGTTTTCTAAACAAAGTATCAAAAACTAGCAAAACATTATAAGGTAGATGTATAAAATCAAAAACAGGAACATATCTGCATTGGTTTTTGCCAGATCATGTTTAATGTCATCCAACGTAATTGAAAGGCTATAAAGTTTGTTCCAAAGATACTAAGGTCCAAAAATCATGACTTGACTTGCCTTAATTTAAAAGTAGAAAAGTAAGACAAGCTTTTACTTTAAGTAACTGACTGGATTTGTCAAATCGTATGGATAAATATAACAGAGTATCTTCAACATAACAATTAACATTTATTACATGCTGTTTAATAATGTTACCTAATAGAAACATGTATGAAATAAAGTGAGTGGTCCAAGCAAAGAACCCTGTGGAATTCTATGATTAACTCTGGTGTATGAAAAAATTGCAACGTGGTCTCCAACTACAAATACTTGGGTGTACACTTGAACAACAACCTCAGCTGGAGCAACAACACCACCAGCCTGATCAAGAAAGGTCATCAGAGACTCTACTTCCTCAGACGGCTGAGACGAGCTGGTCTGAGCAGCCCAGTCCTCACCTCCTTCTACAGGTGTGCAGTGGAGAGCATCCTGTGCTCCAGCATCAACGTGTGGCATGGAGGCTGCACAGTTGAAGAGAGGAAAGCTCTACAGAGAGTGGTGAAGGCTGCACAGAAGATGTTGGAGTCAGTCTCCCCACCATCACAGACATTTACACCTCCAGATGCAGGAAGAGAGACACCTGCATCATGAAAGACCTCACTCACCCAGCACACACACTCTTTGCCCCACTCCCCTCAGGAAGGAGGTTAAGGAGCATCAAGTGTAGAACCACTAGACTGAGGAACAGCTTCTACCCTGAGACTGTTAGACTCATGAATATCTAACCAGAATAAGCTCTGTGAAATATCACATCATGTTGCTGCTGATCTGTTTCATTCAAACAATGTAAAATACTAAAAGCAGGAACATGTCTATGTTGATTTATGCTATGAACTTAGCAGATGTAAAGCTATTACATCCATCCATTTTCTTCCGCTTATCCGGGGTCGGGTCGCGGGGGTAGCAGCCTAAGTAGGGAGGCCCAGACTTCCCTCTCCCCAGCCACATGGAGCAGCTCCTCTGGGGGAATCCCAAGGCGTTCCCAGGCCAGCCGAGAAACATAGTCCCTCCAGCGTGTCCTGGGTCTTCCTCTGGGTCTCCTCCCGGTGGGACATGCCCGGAACACCTCACCAGGGAGGCGTCCAGGAGGCATCCTAACCAGATGCCCGAGCCACCTCAACTGGCTCCTCTCGATGTGGAGAAGCAGCGGCTCTACTCCGAGTCCCTCCCGGATGACTGAGCTTCTCACCCTATCTCTAAGGGAGAGTCCAGACACCCTGCGGAGAAAACTCATTTCAGCCGCTTGTATCCGAGATCTTGTTCTTTCGGTCACAACCCAAAGCTCATGACCATAGATGAGGGTGGGAACGTAGATCGATCGGTAAATTGAGAGCTTTGCCTTTTGACTCAGCTCTCTCTTCACCACGACAGACCGGTACAGCGCCCGCTTCACTGCGGACGCTGCACCTATCCGCCTATCGATCTCACGCTCCAGTTTTCCCTCATTCGTGAACAAGATCCCGAGATACTTAAACTCCTCCACTTGGGGCAGGACCTCCTCCCCGACCCGGAGAGTCTAGACTATTACATTTTTATTTAACTCATTTATTCATTCATTTAAAAAAGACGAAATAAAACAAATTCATCAAAAAGAAAACACTGAATGAAAAGAGTGCAGAAAGAAGAAAAAAAATCTAATATCACCCCCTTATACATTGAACCAGTCCGGCCCTTGGCTTGTAGCAAATAAAAAATTTTTTGGCCCTCTGTGTATTTGACTTGACACCCCTGGTCTGCAGGGTAGCTGGACTCTCCCTTGGAGACAGGGTGAGAAGTTCAGTTATCAGGAGAGATTCGGAGTAGAACCGCTGCTCCTCCACATTGAGAGGAGCCAGTTGAGGTGGTGCATCTGTAAGGATGCTCCCTGGGCGTCTCCCTAGGGAGGTGCCTCAGGAATATCCGACTGGTAGTGTTGCAGTCGTGTCCAAATAATCTGAACCGGCCCGGCCCTGCCCACAGCCATCATCTCCAAACCCCTCGATCTGACAAATTAACAGTAATTACATGTCCGAACCCGAAAAAAAAAGGCAACATTTTTAAGTAAGCTTTGACTGCTCATGCCACTGACTATTATTAACGGTCGGTGAACGTGCGCAGTTGAGGTGGCAGAAGATCGGAGCTGAGAAGCCATCAAAGCGCATTCAATGCTTCCCTTGCTTCTGCCTGCATCATGTCGAATATTTTTTGATCTCACCTGTTTGGATAGTCGGCCGCACTCGTCTGCTGAGTGCAGAAGAATTGAGCTGTGAACATGACTGCCAGGCCTTCATCATTTAATTTAATTAAGTCAAATGTTTTTTTAAAACCCATTAATAATTTCTCTATAACACCATTTATATAGACCATTCATAACCATACAGAATCATACTTCCCACCCATTTGATTAGGATATAACTATGTAGATTATACATGTATTATTTTGTGTTTGTCTGTGTGGAGCAAGTTGTAAATTCAAAACAGATGATGTCTCTCTGCCAGAGGGACAGGCTGTTGAGGTGACTCGGTGATGATCCAGATGTCTGTCTCCATCCCAGCCAGCACAGATGTGGTCGAGGCCTGTTCCTCTGGAAACAACTAGCATACGCTCATCCACTTCCAGCTCCTTAACACAAGATGGGACTTAATGAATAGTTGGAAGAAATGGGCAGAGTGATAAAAGGATTTAAACACAGGATAATTGCAATATATTGAAAATACTGTAAATACACCATACCATTTTATTTATAGAGCACTTAAAACAGCAACAAGGCCAACCAAAGTGCTGTACAAACAGACAAACAACACATAGGTAACATACAATTTGAAGTAAAATCAGAATATAGACATAAAAACATTGCAGATAATAAATATAACGACTAACCTGTGTGAAGCAAACAGGTTCAAACACAGATCATCTGGGTTAGTACAGTAGTGGGTTTTTAAATGGGATTTGAAAACGGAGAGGGAGGGGCCCCCTCTTCATTTTTGTTTGTTTTTGTTTTCTTTCTCCTATTTCAGACAAAGTTAGATGTTCAGTTAAAAAAATAAATATATTTTTTAAGGCAATGGTCATTGTATGAGTGGTGACGACATCTTAGAGGTGTTTTGTCTCTCCACATGAGATAAGTGTTTGACGGGGGACATTTATATGAACGGTTGTTTCCAGTGGGTCATGTCTTGAACTCAGGTTGTGGTGGATTATGTAGACAGGATATTTAGAGGTAGTGAGAAATGCTGGTGTAGCATCGTCTATGCACCTGTTTGACATTGCTCTAAACTAAAACCATAAAAAAACAATTTTGACATTCTGTCAGTTTTGCTCTTTGCTAATGTTGAATTTTGAACGTGTGATGAAATGGTTCCTCTCAGAGAGGACACTTTAAACAAAATCAAAGGAAACGAGAGTTTGATTATTAAGGCAACTCTTTATCAAGAATGTCTTTTCCATATATCTGTAATTTGATGATTTGAGGTGGATGATTTCATCATGAGTACCTTAGAGTTAGTATATGTTGACAAGTGAAAAATAATCAATTCAAAGATGCAGGGGAGTCAAACTCGGTTACAAAAGGAAGCCAAAATTAAAAACTGGGTCCGAGGGCCAACTTTAACTCCAGTCAGACAGCCGACATGTTTTCTTGGTTGCAGGTTCGTCAACAAGAGTTTAGTTGGTTCCATTCGATGTTCTCTGGCATTCTGTCCACACCAAAATGAGAGATTACGCAACAATCTAACCTTGTTTCTGGCTTCAAAGTCAAACTGTCCTGAGAGGTCTGCACTAAATGAAGTATTTAGTCATTTTTTAAGCAAAGTGAGAAACGTTAAAAATAAATGATATTTAAAATATCTTAGGGGACCAGATACGATGTTAACGAGGGCCAGATTTGGCCCACGGACCTTGACATTGACAAGTGATCTAGACAAATGTAGATAGTGTCTAGGAGGATTTGTAAAAAAAAAAAAGCAGTGCAACTTTACATCAAGGATCAGTAAATATCATGTTTCACTTTTGTTCTGATTTTGTGAAGTGTTAAAGCAAACATGGGTGGCGTTTTCACATGCAGACAACAAAATAACGGCTAAAATGTAGAAGGAACCATCAAAAATGTTCACACAACGTTTCATCCAAACTGTTTTACTGAAAATTGATTATCTGCCACTTGATTGACACATAATTATATTTATTTTCATAAAACAAAACTTGATCATTCTGTTGAAAATAGCAACATGAATGTTTTCATTCTGATGTTCAGACACATTTTTTCTGAGCGGCGCCAGAGGAGATTGGATGTGTTAAGAATCTTAGCAGGCAGCTAAAGCCTTTTGGAGCGGGTCCTTATTAATCTGCCCCACACCCTTAGCAAGACATTAGCTCCAGGTTTAGGCCGATTTATCTCCTCTGATAACACCCCCACCACATCCGTCAAATCACGTGCACACACAATGATGTTTGCATGAAGCTGCAGCGCTGGCAGTTCACACATTCATCTGCCACTCGTCACTCCTTTCTTTCTCTGAAGCTTCCTTTCTCCTTTGCACTTTTACTACTAAAAACGTGTTTAGCTTCTTCCTTAGAATATTGATGAAGCTGTGTTCACAGCTGTGTTCTGATGGCTCTACTTTGAATAATAGCACATTTATATTCATTTGTCCATG
>JBBPBX010047803.1:0-26004 GCA_038048925.1 Garcialebias charrua | reverse complement strand
TCTCAGCCCTTCATTTATGAGCAACAGCTCTAACTTCTGCAATAATGTCAGACTATTAGGAATACATGTTTTGATACTTCCATCCATCAATTATCTTTTACCCGCTTCTTCCATTTTGGGTCACGGAGGTCTCCGGTGCCCATGTCCAGCAATCGCTGTGCGAAGGGCAGGGGACACCCTGGACAGGTCTCCAGTCCATCACAGGGACACATAGAGACAAACGAGACAAACAACATTCACTCACACCTAGAGACAATTTAAAACCAAGACACTTAAATTGACTAGTATGGGTGACTGGTGAGTAGAGGAAGGTGAAAAGCTGTGTGGAACTGCATCCGCGTGGTGATGATGACTGCATCAGATTGTGTTTGACTTATCGATCATTTATAATTTCTCAGACCAAGTGAATGAGCTTTCAGGCCAATAAAGGCCCAGGGATCGACAGTCGATGATCAGTGTGATAGCAGTAGCTTTTATTTTACTGCCTTCATCCTTCTGTTACAGTCAACTTTCACCATTTTCAGGCAAACTTCATTCATTTAGCACTCCCACAAGGAGCCCTACAGTAGCAACTCTGGAGCCAGAGAAAACTGTTTCTAAATGTCTAAAAAAGCTAAGTCTGGTCCTCTGGACATTCAAAAAATAAAACAAAATAAAGCAAAAAAAATGTAGAAACGTTTCGTCTTTCGTCCGAAAGACTTCCTCAGTCTGAGTTGCTGTGTTCAGCTCAGTCTTATAAATAGCACCCTCTCACAGTGTTGCACAACCAGTTGGCTGATGACAGCCTGAAACCAGCCACATGGTTTCAGGCTGTCATCAGCCAACTGGTTGTGCAACACTGTGAGAGGGTGCTATTTATAAGACTGAGCTGAACACAGCAACTCAGACTGAGGAAGTCTTTCGGACGAAAGACGAAACGTTTCTACATTTTTTTTGCTTTATTTTGTTTTATTTTTTGAATGTCCAGAGGACCAGACTTAGCTTTTTTAGATTTTTCTACCTGGATTATTGAGCATGCATCAGAGTGTTTCTAAATGTATTACCCAAAGTACTTTACATCAAAACTTGCTGACTCTGAAGAACTTTTTAATTGAGCATTCCTGGTTTTAAAAAAAGGAAATAAAAAGAAACAAAACATTTAAAGTGACGGGCAAGAGAAGTTCTTCACACTGTCAGAGCAAGCTGCTTTCTAACAGCCTGTGCGCTCTGTCTGCTAATGAAAACCATGGCTTCTGATCAAAAGACCCACAACAGCTGCTCTTTTTCTATGCTTCCGTATTGAATATGTGCATTTATGTTTTGGATTTATTTTAAAGTGAACCTAAATACATATAGGATGTAAAGCATGGCAAGAAAAGCATCCTGGCAGTGGCAGACAGGCAGTGCAGAGGTGGCTCTATTTAAGGATCCGATGAGCTTAAAAAGTTCTCTCCACACCGCTGTTGCTGTGACATAAAAACAGATATAACAAAGAATATCTGCGCCTCACAGACAAACCAGTCTAACAGTTTTTTACTAATTGTGCAGAGAACATATGTTTCTTCCTGCAGCATCTTGGCAGCTTCCGTGCCAAACTTTTGTTCTTTGTTTAACCTTATACAAAAAGGTTGTCTGAGTGTTTTGTCAAAGGGCAAATCCTGGTTCAGGTAGTGTGATGTGCTGTCTCTGAAGGCTCCTGGCACCAGATGGTTTGTGTGTGCATGTCTATGTAGATTAGTTACTGTCTTCAGTTTGTCACCTTTCTTTTTTTTTTCCTGGCTGCTGGTTGCTGGTTGCAGTTAAACACAATCTGCTTGTCTGCAAGTGCACGTTTATTTAAAAAGAGCTTTACTTGTGGCAACTCACTCAAAGAACACCCAGTAGTCTTGACTCTACAGTCTAACATGAAATTCCACTTTAATTAAAAGCTGGCAGTTAACCATGTTTTATCATGTTTACTGCCATCTTCTATTATCCATTTATCCTAATAGATATCCTCAAGTGAGGGTTCAGACCCACAGCAGTTCTGTTTTAAAACAGATGAATAGGTTGCAGTGGTGGTTGTTGTGTTGGGGGGGGGGGGTCATAATGTGCCAAAGGACAAAATTAGCTACCCAAAGAAAATCCAGCTGAAGGAACAAAATCATGTTTAAAGGCTTACTGTGCACAAAACAACAGCACATTGCTCTCCTACTCACAGCCGCGCCTCTAAACGTGTGCAGCTAGCCTCACAATTACAATATCATAAAATATTATTGTGACAAACTATAGATTGGCATCACTTTGCACCTTCCTAAATTTTTCCATTTGTGCCATCCTAAATAGAACATTTTCTTAACAGATCCCTTTGCTCTCAGACTGCAGGTTTACTTGTGGTTCCTGTTGCCAAAATTCGAAGAGGAGGTGTTTTCATTTATCAGGCTTATTGAACCAACTTCCAGTTTCTGTCTGTGAGGTTGACACTCTGTCTGCTTCCAAGATGAGGCTTAAAGGGCGAGATACACTCGAGCGTCCTCACGATACGCCTATACGCAGCGTACGTACGCTGTGGCAAAAGCGTAGCCCCGCGTAGCCCCTCAGGGCATGTACGCGCAAAAGTATTTTTTTACTACGCATACGCGATGCGCATACGCGATGCGCGGTGTCTGACCATAAACTTCCCCGGCGCCGGACTGTTTTGTATGTTACACAAATGAAATAAATTCCCCTTCTTTATCGCTGATCGGGCCTTTTCTTTTGTTTTTTTGCCTAAAGTCAAGTAACCGCTTCTTCCTCCGTTCACTCGATGAATGAAATGAATGAATTCAGGTCCTACCTGGGTGCGCAATGTTTTAAATATCCCTGGTGGGCTGTGTGCTGCAGGAAAAGCGCTCCCTGTTATTATTTTTATTTCTGAGAGAACTTTTTATAACATATATAGTAGAAACACCGTATCAGAACACCGCAGAAGTCTGAGCGAGCTGCTCATGCTGCATTCTCAAGGTTTCACTTTCAGCTGACTGAACGCTGTCAATCATTTCAGTAGGCGTGTCAGCAAGTGACCAATCAGCGAGCTCAGTTGAGTCCCCTTCGTGTGCAGCTGCTCATATTACAACAAGGAGAACGTGAGCTGAAGTAAAGCAGCAAAAACATACGCACAAAATATGCGCGTATACGCGCATATACGGAGGACGCTTCAGTGTATCTCGGGCTTAAGACTGCATTCATGATCAGTTCTATAGATAGGTTTGAAGTGGTTTCCTGACCTATCCCTTGGTTGTGCTGCTGTAGGCTTATGGTGCATCCAGACCGAACGGCTTTTCAACTGCAGGAGCGTCCAGTTTACATGCAAAGTCAATGGGGGACGTGCCTCCAGGCGCGTCTTGGCGTCGGGCGTCACGTCACGTGCGTGTTGAGCGTGCTGGAAAGCGTTTTCCGTGCATGTGAACCCGCGTCAGCCTCCAAAGCACGCGTTGATTTAGCTGAAGATTTCGCCGTTCAAACGTTCAAACGCCGTTCAACTCGTGTGTCAACCAATCAGGGAGAGTCGGGGGGAGGAGAGAGGGGGAGAGTCCGCTATGTGACGCGGAAACGAGGGGACGGGTATTGCGCAACTATGTGACGTATTGTTTGTGGGACACAGAAAAAACCCGCGAAGTCGTGTACTATGGAAGAGAAACTCATTGTAGCTGTGTGTTCGCGACAAGTCCTTTACGACCAGTCAAGTCTGCTCCACAGAGACAGGAATAAAAAGGTCCTCGCCTGGCGGAGTGCAGTGAGGAACTCGGTATACCGGTAAGCTCCTCCCCACCCCCCCGCCGCCACGCCGCCGCAGCTTCGCGTTCTGGACTGGACACCACTGGGTCCAGTGCGTCCACGTGACGAGCCTTTTTGGCCGTTGAAAAGCCGTTGGTGTGGATGTACCATAAGACCAGGGGTCTGCAACCTTTATAATCAAAAGAGCCATTTTTACACCTTCATTCACTAAATTCAATGTGTCCAGAGCCACAACAACCTGCTAAAGCCGTTATCAACTGGTGGCCCATGGGCCACTTTAAGTTTGTTGGAGGAGATTTTTGTGAACAGTACGGGTGAAATTATAAAGCTAAAATATCTAATGGTTTTTAACATTTATTGATATCATTACAGTTTACGACAAATGAAAAGGCCAGATTCTTGTAAAGAGGTGGGGAAAGTTATTTTAATTAAAAAACACAATGAGCTATGCAGACCTACATATTTTTTCTTAATTGTGGAAAAAATAATTGTGGAAAAAATAATTAAGTATAGAAATAAAGCACAAAACTAAAGTGAGTATTTGCCAAAGACATGACATGAAAATAGCTAAAACTAGTACTTTTTTGTTGTTTAACAACCAATAAACCTGAGTTTTGTTACTTTTAGTCAAAGCTTGAAAGAGCCACTCTGGAGGAACCAAAGAGCCGCATGGCTCTAGAGCTGCAGGTTGCAGACCCCTGGCTTAGACTATAGCAGCATAACCATGCTCCCCCTCCTTTAATGTAATTTACAAGTGAAAAGAAAAAGTAATGCAGTAAACACAAGAGCCCTGACCAGAGGTGATTGTGATGTACAGCGGTGCAGGACTAAATGTGGTCAAATGTTGGTGTCCATCAGAGGCACCAGTCAAGGAACACTCTGCCAGTTTCTATCAGGAACTGTGGCACCTGCTTCAGCTTTAAAGAGCACGGACCAGTTCTGGACTTCTTCATTAATTGGTGCAAACAATCGAAACTGGTTCTGAACACGGACAAGACAAAAGAAATGATTATTGACTTCAGGAAGCTTCAGTCATTCTCTCCAACAACCATCAATGGAGAGAAGATTGAAAATGTCTCGTGCTACAAGTACCTGGGCGTGGTTCTGGACTGTCACTTAAAGTGGGACTCATGGGCTGACCTTATTTGCACCAAGGCTCAGCAGAGGATGTATTTTTTAAAGAAACTGGGTACTTTTAGAGTCAATAACTCAATGCTTTTAATGTTTTATTCTGCTTTTATTGAAGGTATTTTAACGTTTTGTAACATCTGTTGGTTTGGCAATGCTACAGAGGCTCAGAAGAAATCCTTGAGAAGTATAGTAACTACAGCCAGCAAACTGTTAGGGACCACTCTGCCAAGTATGGAAAAGATATACATGGACAGAGTTATGAGGAAGGCAAACAAGATTATAGCAGACGACACACATCCCCTCAGATCTTCATTTGAGTTGCTTCCTTCAGGGCGAAGGTACGGCCTTCCTTTATTCTCAAGGAACAGAACAAAATTTTCTTTCATACCACAAGCAATTAAATCATTAAATAATACAAACATATCATGAATTACTGAGCTGAAACGTCTTTGCTGTAATGATGGATGTTAATGTCATGCATGTATAAGTATGTCCTTTATGTCAATGCCTGCTGACAATGTTGCAAACTAATTTCCTTACGGGGACAAATAAATCTACAGTAGCTATCTATCTTAAAAACTCTATGAAACTTTGGCTGAAAACTAACCAGACGTGGACTCACGTGTAGATTACTTTGTCTATTTTCTTATGGCATCATATCTTGTAGTTTCATGTAGTGTTACAGTATGTGTTATACAGGTGATGTTTGTATTGTTCTCTGCTCTTTGTTTTGTGGGATGCTTCTTGATCTTACCTGCCTTAAAGCAACTGATGAAAATTAGCTGTTGAGCTAACTTGGGCATATAGGGGGAATGGTGCGCAGAGGTTAGAGACAGTGGGCCTGTGATCGGAAGATCGCCGGTTCAAGCCCCGGTACCGACAACATCAAAATGTGGGTGGAAAAAGATGAAACACCCACACCTGCCTCCAGCCTCCACCCTCATTTGCCCCACTCTGGGCCCCTGAGCAAGGCCCTCAACCCCCACCATCTGCTCCCTAACAGGTCTCCCTTGAAAATGAGTTCTCGTGGCTCAATGAGACTGCCTGGTTAAATAAAGGGTAAATAAAAAAATAAAAATAAACTGAGTTGTAAAAGAGACACATTGGAAAAATTACGGATTATCTTAATAGAGCGCTGCCTCTGAGCCATGTCTTGTCCTGACAGTCTTTGTAACGTTGATAAAATCATTGTGCCGTGTTGCAGTGAAGCATCTCCTAAAACTTAAAGCATTTAAAAACTACTGTGCCTGTGTATGACTTACAGCTTGTTAGCTAAATGTAATCAGGTCAGCAAATACAACCATAATTTTGACTCAGTACAGCAATGTCTGAAATTTAAGTTGAGAATAATTCCACACACTCTAAAAAAACTGAAAAATATTCTGGCTGATTTGCAATCCAAAGTACCAAAATAATATAATAATAATAATAATGTAGTTATTTGTAAAGTTAGATTTAATTGACATCTAAAGGTACACTTTGTTACATTTTATTTAACTTTGCATAATCAAGTCAGTCCTAATAATAATAATAATAATAATAATAATAATCCATCCATCCATCCATCCATTTTCGTCCGCTTATCCGGGGTCGGGTCGCGGGGGTAGCAGCCTAATAATAATAATAATAATAATAATAATTAATTCAATTTATAACGCACTTTTCATTACTGAAAATCTCAAAGTGCTACACATATATTGAATGCTACACACATTCATAAACCGGTGGCGGCAGACTACCATGCAAGGTGCTTTCCAGTCCTACCGGGAGCAACTCAGGGTTAAGTGTCTTGCCCAAGGACACAACGACACATGGTGCGGGTCCCGGGAGTCGAACCGCCAACTTTCCGATCGGGAGACGACTGCCATTACCACTACACCACGGCCGCCCAGCCTAAGTAGGGAGGCCCAGACTTCCCTCTCCCCAGCCACTTGGAGCAGCTCCTCTGGGGGAATCCCAAGGCGTTCCCAGGCCAGCCGAGAAACATAGTCCCTCCAGCGTGTCCTGGGTCTTCCTCTGGGTCTCCTCCCGGTGGGACATGCCCGGAACACCTCACCAGGGAGGCGTCCAGGAGGCATCCTAACCAGATGCCCGAGCCACCTCAACTGGCTCCTCTCGATGTGGAGAAGCAGCGGCTCTACTCCGAGTCCCTCCCGGATGACTGAGCTTCTCACCCTATCTCTAAGGGAGAGTCCAGCCACCCTGCGGAGAAAACTCATTTCAGCCGCTTGTATCCGAGATCTTGTTCTTTCGGTCATAACCCAAAGCTCATGACCATAGATGAGGGTGGGAACGTAGATCGATCGGTAAATTGAGAGCTTTGCCTTTTGACTCAGCTCTCTCTTCACCACGACAGACCGGTACAGCGCCCGCTTCACTGCGGACGCTGCACCTATCCGCCTATCGATCTCACGCTCCAGTTTTCCCTCATTCGTGAACAAGACCCCGAGATACTTAAACTCCTCCACTTCAGTCCAAAAATGTCTAATAAAGTGGAAAAAAACATAAATAAGTCGCTTCGCCATATAAATCGCATTTATTATGCATCACCACTAAACCCCGTAAACATGGGCCGATGTGCCAAAAATTGATTGGCTGCCAAATGGCGGTCGTGGGAGCATGCACATGAGGCCTTTAACAGGAATTTAACAAGATTAATACTTAAAAACATTCGGGACCTCTAGTAGCTGCAAATGGTAATGTGTTTAACTGTTATGTCTATGAATTAACATTTCAAATGACAGTCAAAAATAGGGTTATAAATATGGGAGGAATGTAAATTAGTCGCTTTGGTGTATAAGTTGCAGGACGTGCAAATTTATGCAAAAAGGTGCGATTTATATGGATTTATATGGCGGAAAGTACAAGTAGTATGTAGTAGTTTATTTTCGGTGCATAAGTCACATTTTTTTGCATATGTTGCATACCCTGTGACTTATAGGCCCGTTCAGTGTTAGTAAACAAAGATGGCTGCACGCCCATCCTGGCAACTGGAAGTTTGTTTTGTTTTGTTTATATATTTGATAGGGACAGACACACATCAACATAGACAAAATGAGTAAAACCGCAGTCCCATGTTTGCATCATAGTGCAATAGCAACAGCTAATTCGCAGCACTTGTCCCTAGATGGGCTTTAAAATATATATATAATAAGAATTGAAGTGGTAATCATTTAAAATAGCACAAAATAATGAATACAAAACAGAGAAATGTAATATGTCAAAAAAAAAATATTGCTTCGGCTGGTGAACCCAAGCGGTCTGTCATCCATCATAACACAAAATCTAAAGCTAAATACCTGTAAGTACCACCACCAGAATCAAAATGTTGGGTTGTTACATTTACGGTTGTTTAAACTGTTATTCAAAGGATGGGCTTAAAGCTGCACTGACATCATGTTGTAACTATGCATTATTTTGCACTACATATATATATTTTATCATTCAACTATGTTCGTTTTTGCAAAATAAATTATAAATATATTAAAATTTCATTACGAGTTATGGTAATTTTGTCGCTGTGACACGCCCACATAAATCCGAGAACTCCCGCAATACGTCACGTGATGTAAGGAGATGACATGCTGCTCGTGCGCACCTTGTAAACAACATGGCGACCGATACAGAACCGGACGAATTTAGCAATCTGAGTGAAGAATAGAGCGATTTTTATTCAGTTTGGGAAGCTAAAGTTATTTCAGGGGGTTAAACAATAAACAGCAGGTTTTAATTTATGTTTGCAGCTGTATTTAATGAAGCCTTGCCAACGAGGAAGCAGGTGGGAACCCGCGATTTGTGAGGACAGAAGAGGACGTGATGGAACCCGTTCTGGTCGTCCACAGAGCACTGATTGGTACTGCTTTAATTAATGTATCCATCTAATAATTATTCAACATATAGTTTAAAAAAGATGAGTTCCTGTGATGTATCTGTTTTATTTTCTATGTTTATTCTGACGTTATGGGCATGTTTTATTGCACTGAATCATTACTTCAAAAACGAAATTTCACTCAAATTCTGTCTAAATAACATCACTACATTTTCATAGCTGGATCATCGGGGTGTGCAGTGGTTTCAGCTGTAATAATCAAAATAAAACAATATTTGATATTCACCCTCTTCTTCTTCTTTCGGCTATTGCCTCTTCAGGGGTCGCCACAGCGAGTCATCCTCCTCCACCTCACTCTGTCCTCTGCATCCTCTGTCCTCACTCCAACTACCTTCATGTCCTGTCTAACTGCATCCATCAGAATCAGAATCAGAATATATCTTTATTGGCAATTTTTTGCACCGAGGTACAAAGTTCTGCAATTGGCGCACGCACCATCCGAAGAGGGACGTACGCACGGAAAGTCGCAGCAGTCTGAAACCGCGCCACCACAATCAGATATGGAAAAGGGAAAACACAATTAGGTATCATTTGTGGTATTCAAAAAAAGAATCTATCACACTTTGTCTTAAGACACTCTATGATAAAGTCCCAAAAACTCTACCAGCATTAAGCACAACGAGACACGACATGTTGCAGTTTGATGATGACAAGCAAGGAGATCAAAAGTCTGTGAGTAACATTCAGATAAGCACAGTCAGCAGTTGTCTCAGCTCGGCGCCATCCGAGCGCACACACAGAGATCTCTGGGGGAGGGGAGCGCACTTCAGCTCCCAGCTCCAGGAGAAGATTTGTAGACAGCCTTCAAAATTCAAGGTTGCTCAGAGACCAGATTAGATAGTTGCTTTATTTTTCAGTCAGGCCACAGTGTGACTGCAGTCTTAAGTCCAGGTGCTGTTTCTGGGTCCAAATCGCCAAATCAAGAGAGGTTCAGAGCTACAAGATCCTTCCGTATGTGCCCTGTTTGAAGCCGGACGGCTGTAAACGAGTTCCAAACACACCGCAGGTCACAGACACCGCTGCTCCCACCGTACGGTTCGGCTCGCACAACAGCTGGGAAGGTCATAGCCTGGATCAAAGCATTTTCGCTGAGCAGGAAGTCTCGCCAGCACTCCGATCGCGGCGGTCCTCCTCAGCCTTCAGTGGCAGACAGCCACCAGTATCCCAATAATCCACAGAGATTCCACGTCCCCGACAGGAAAAGCGGTCAGACACATTAGCCTGCTCCTCGAGTCCATAATGTAGCTCACCACACGCGTGTCGATGGGGCGCACCGGCTCTCCCTGGCCGGTGCGCTTCGCGGAATTTTTTTTATCGATAGTATCGATAGAGGAAATAGCCCAGAAAACAGTCCACGCACATAAATCCATTCCAAATTGGTTCGAGCGAGCGCTGAAGAGTTACAGACGAGACAAATGCAGAAGCAGGGGGGGGGGGGAACTAGGGAGGGTAGGAGCAAAAAGATATGCGACTTGCTTTGCCGAGAGCGGAAGTCAGAAGTATATTACTACCTTGAAATACTTTTTCATATAAATTCATCCTACTTGCACTGTTATATTCTACCATGTTGTTGTTTACTATTTTTCTTTTGGACCTTGTAAATATTATGCAGTACTGTATTTCTTTTTCACTTTTTGATACTTTATTTTGTACCCTTATTGCATGCTTAGTATTTCTTGTTGGTTTTTCTTTGTTTTAACAAGTCAAATCGATTCTTCTCATCCTGAACATTTCACTGTACTGTTGACCTTGTGTTAACCTGCATATGACAAATAAACAACATAAAATAACATGTTCTCAATGTGAAATGTTGCCAGGTGTCTAAATAATTGCAGAGTACAACTGAAACAGGTATACTGTATGTGCAATGTTTAAACCAAGTGTAGTTCATCAGACTGGATGGCTTTTTTCTAGACTATCTATCTAGACCACAATGCATCAAAAGGTACTGAACTGAAGCATGCTCACAGAGCAGCTGATTCTTGACATATGCACATGGAACTGTGTTTTGTACTAAATACTCTACACATGCATGAGGCAAACTCAACAAAACTAAAACAATTTTGAAGGACAAGGTGAGATACCAAACACCACAGCAACATCCAGCCATGAAAGATGCACCCATGTACGTTGTAGCCCCCTGTTAGACATATTTACAGTGAAGCATCACTAAAATAAAAATCACAAGTGTAGTGTTAAAGTTTACGGTAAATTAAATAAAACAACACCAAAAGGAATGCAACATTTTATAAGTAAATTTGGGATAAAAATACATTCATAATTAATTTCAAAAAGGAAAATTTTCCCAGGAACACCAAAGGACAGTATTGTTACTGGTTTTGGGAGCGGTCCAAACAATTCAAAAGCTTAAAAAAATGATTTTGTAAACTTTTGTAAGCTAAATAATTGTGTTACTTAACACCAAAAAAATTATTAATATATGTGGTTGATTTTGCTCATGAGACCTACCAACATAAATTAAAACAAGTTCACTTGAACCTGTTTCTTTTTGCTTTTTGATGGTGTAGAATAATTACTGTGTAAAAAAAATCTTAATTAATCTGGAGTGAATGAACAAGTGTTGAATCCCTGAGGCTTTACCTGTCCATCAATATCTGCCCAGGCCCCCGGTACTTTGTCATTCCCTCTGATCCAGTTGTGGAGAGCCTCAGCTGACTGGTTCCAGTCAATCTACCAACAGAAAACACTGCTGTCATTATCACAGCACAAACTTGACCCTTCCTCTTTTATAATAAAAATCATCACAGAGCTTTCTTCTTGGTTTCACTTTTTACTGACTTGGCAGAAAAACACACCCAAAGTTTCTGTCACAAGTCTTAAAGACCAGGCTTTTTGTACAGCGTAGGCTTTTTGTACAACGTAAGTAATGTAAGAGATCTCTCAAATGTATTTAGTTTGAATTAGTTTGTTTTATTGAATCCCTTTTGGCTATAAAATTATTAAACAATTGTGAATTCAATGAAGTTTAGTTTATTTGTTTTCCATTCAGTGCTTTATATTTCAGCTCAGTTCTTTTACCTTAGCATTTTCTTTTTTCTGGATACACTCATATGTGGCCCCCGTCTCAGGCTGTGTGGTCCTCTGTGCCTTCCCTTCAGCTATGAGTCTCACAGATTCCACCTGAAACAACACCAGAGTTTTGAAACCACCTGAGGCCGACATGAGAGCAAACCGTCAGAGCATGTTGAGAACAGACTGATAGTTCTCAAGGCTAAAGGCACAAAATAGATCCAAGGGCAGAAATTACACCTTGTTTGTTGTGGGGTGACGGTCAGTAGAAGTGGTGGTGGGGGTGGAGGGGGTCCTTAGGGTACAGTCAAATGTAGTGTTGCAAGACGGAATGAAAATTAAACGTTCATTACTGTGTAGACCAGAAACTAAAGTAACAGAAGCATCTTGCTAATGCCCCATTTGCACTGCTCCTACTCAGCCCCAACTTTGGACAGCCCACCACGGAAAGACCCCATCCATCCATCCATCCATCCATCCATCCATCCATTGTCTTCCGCTTATCCGAGGTCGGGTCGCGGGGGTAGTAGCCTAAGTAGGGAGGCCCAGACTTCCCTCTCCCCAGCCACTTGGAGCAGCGGCTCCAAGTTACGTAACCGGGTTCTGCTTCACTCCACTGTACCAAGCCAGCTCAATTAACCCCTCGACTCTGCGTTGTGTAGTTTTTAAGGAAGACAAGGGGCTTCTGCGTGATCAGTCAGTTTATTTCCTTAATGAGAACACATCAGGGTTTGAATCAGTGCAACGGTTCAGCTTCGTTCAGCACACTTGTGCAGCTTTCACAGACTGGAAACTAGAAACTCCTTTTCTACTTTGGTCCACATTTTTCCTGTACACACACACACACACACACACACATCGTGTTGTATATATTGTGATATATATCGTTATCGTGATATAAAAAAGTCCATATCGTGATATATGATTTTTTCCATATCGCCCAGCACTACCTTGAGTCTTGATTTATTCTCAACGTCTTCCAACATCAAGCTCAGGAGAACAACTGAAATACAACCACCAAATTGCTCTCTTTATATTCTGTCCCTTTCACAATAAGAGCACATTCTGACGTGAAATATATACATATGTGTCCGCCACACCTCAATCATTAAATATTTTTAATGTGCTCCCTTTGTAGTTGATTAATGCTGAGAAACTGTTAATGTACATTAAATGTGTTTAGTTTCCTCAGTCTAAAGTTTTGAACCACGTTAAAGATGTTTTTAATACGGTTTGGATTAATTATGTGGTCACTGAATCATTTTAACTGATCTGTAGCAGTTTCACAAGACTTTAGAGCTCCAAATGAATACAACATGTTAACAAATAAAATACATATGTTGAATAAATAACTCCACTACATCAAACAAAAATATTCTTCAGACAAGAAAGTTCATACTCAATAATCCAGGTATCAAATCTGATAATTCTCAATCAGGTCATCTGGACCGTTTCTTTTTTTAGTAGAAACGTTTCACCCTCACTCCAGAGGGCTTCATCAGTCAGAGTAGTTCCAGCACGCTGTTCCCCCACCAAGCTGTAAACAACTTATGTGGGCCAACCAGTTTGCTGGAGCCAAGATGGTTTCTGGAGGCCGTCCTGTCCCTCGTCGACTCCTCCCAGGCAGGCAGCCACAGCCAAAGTGGTTCAAGACAAGAAAGTTCATACTCAATAATCCAGGTTGGTCCACATAAGTTGTTTACTTGGTGGGGGAACAGCGTGCTGGAACTACTCTGACTGATGAAGCCCTCTGGAGTGAGGGTGAAACGTTTCTACTAAAAAGAAACTGTCCAGATGACCTGATTGAGAATTATCGGATTTGATACCTGGATTATTGAGCATGAACTTTCTTGTCTTGAACCACTTTGGCTGTGGCTGCCTGCCTGGGAGGAGTCGACGAGGGACAGGACGGCCTCCAGAAACCATCTTGGCTCCAGCAAACTGGTTGGTCACATACTTAAGTTGTTTACAGCTTGGTGGGGGAACAGCGTGCTGGAACTACTCTGACTGATGAAGCCCTCTGGAGTGAGGGTGAAACGTTTCTACTAAAAAAAGAAACTGTCCAGATGACCTGATTGAGAATTATCGGATTCTTCAGACACATTGATTTATATTGCTGTCTGTGTTTATAATGAGCCACTGAATTGATTAAACAAAATCTATTCTTCCAAATAATCAGAGATCCTTCTAAACATTATGGGGCAGCTGTGGCTGAGTGGTTAGAGCAGTCATCCTTCAACACAAGAGTTGGGGGTTTAATTCCACCAGCAGCTGAAGTTTCCCTGGGCAAGACCCTAACCCCTCATTGGGGTTCAGTGAACAACCCACCGATTGTCCCATCGGTGTGTGAATTAACTAAAGCACTGATTATCTTTGTACAGATCTAGTAGAGTGCTGTATGAATGGATAAATGAGGACAGATTGTGTTGTAAAGTGCCTCGATAAGATAGAAAGGTGTTATATAAGTACAGTCCATTTACCAAGAAATATTAGTTTTCATCTTCAAAAAGCTAAAATACTTAGATTTGAGTAGAACAACAAAAATGGTACAATTACATTATGCATAGAACACAGGCCTCCCTGGTGTAAGGCAGGAACACTCACTGTTATGTTAAGCAGGACTCCGTGCGGTCAGGCTTCACTAGAAAATAAAAATTAATCCCAGTTCCACCGCTCCAGTCTTCATGTACACCCCCACGTGTCAGGGATTTGATAGACACTAACTACTGTTAGGCTAATGAGACATGACATGAATTTTGATTTTGATGGGTAGAGAGGTTCCTTCACATTACTGTGTTAACTTTAGTCACTTATGTCCAGCCACAAACCCACACTCACCATGCCTTTGACTCCCTCCGGGAAGAGAAATCTCTTGTAGATTGTGTTGACGGTGTCATTTGGATCAACATCACACTCTCTCTGTAGCAGGATTGGTCCTGTGTCCAGCCCGTCATCAGCCCAGAACACTGTGAAACCACCCTTTTTATCACCATGGATGAGTGTCCTGTAAGGTTCAGTTCAGCAGGTGAAAGTCTATCTGCCACCATATACCCTCCTAAACCTCATCCCTGAACAAAATAGGCATAACTCACCAATTGATTGCAGAGGCTCCTCGATGGCGAGGTAGCAGAGAGGGGTGGTAGATGATAGAACCTTGTTTGGGGTGGTCAATGACCTCCATGGGGATGAACTGGGAGCAAAAGGGCAGAACATTGAGGTCTGCCTTGGTAGCCTTGTACTGATCCACCACTTCTGGGATGGCCTGGCCTTTCACTCTCCAGCGGGGGAACTTGAAAACAGGGACGCCATCCTTCTCTGCCTCTGTGGCTGCAGTGGGGAGATCATACATGACATAAAAATAAAGTCCAGAGCTGCAACAAACAAAATATCCAGCCAATGTTCTCCTAAAATCAAATATTGTTTTACTGTGAAGGTACATGAGATTAAAGGAAAAGATAACTATTTTTTGGTGTGTTTAATAAATGCCAAATGGTTTCCCATAGAATTTTTTTAAGTTAAGTCCAGTCAAAAGTTTGAAGCAATGTTCTGTTTAATAATTATCAAAGGTTGGTAATTTATTAGCCATTATATCTATAATAGAGTACTGATTATGAGAATGAGTACTGAGAAAGAGGCAAAAAGGCTTATAATTTAATGGCTAGTTTCCAGCCAAATGAGTGCAAGTGGTTACTGAACCTATTAGTTTGAGTAATTAGCCCATCTTGTCAGTAAAAGGTTTACTCATCCCCTGGCAAACTGATTCTGCAGCCTCAGTAACATTAACATGCTATCCACCTTATTCCTGGGGCTCTACTGTATAAATGATTATGGGTACAACTTCCTGTCAAACAGGAAGTAGCAGTAAGCATTAGTTAACCATGGTAGCGAGCACGGACCACGGTTTATTTGAAAGTAATTTGCATTCATTTCTTGCCTTAATTTGCATTCAGTTTAGCAGATGAAATGCTGTTTTTGTTTTGTTCACATTTATTTAACAACAATAAAGTTGACTAAAATAGCCGTGCTGAGTTCAGGTACCCGTTGTGTTTGCGGCTACATGAACAACCAGACCGAACTAATCAGTGGCTACAAAAACAGAGTTTTGAACATGGACCCAAAACAAACAAACAAAAACAAAAAAACTGTTCCTGTGAAAAAATGTATAGTTTCCATCTCCTACCTACAGATGAGGAATTAAGAAGAATGTGTCTGAAAAATGAGAACTTGAAGAGACCACCCAAAACACTATGTGATCTTATTTAACTTTGTTGACAAACAGCCGACCGAAAAAACCTGCATCCTACTTTGTTTCTGGACGACAATAAACCACCGGAGAAGAGACACCAGATCCTCAGAAGGACTGAAAACAGTGACAAGAACATCAAGTCTGATTTCAAGTGTATGGAGATCACAGCAATTGTTCAACTTCTGTATTAAGATTTTCTCTGTAATTAACCCAAGCTCAGTGATGGAGGAATTTAAGGCTTTGTCTGGGCTCTGTGTCTGATTTAAGGTCAATGAAATCGTGTCCCACCTCTTTTAACAAAACACTGCTGATCTTATTACTGTGTAGATATTGATACACCTCAGAGCTTTTCAGGTTGTTCATTACTTCACTGTCAGAAGAACCGAGTCAATGAAGTAGCTAAATGTGCTAGTAAATGTAGCTAAATATGCTAGTAGATGTAGCTAAATATGCTAGTAGATGTATTCAAAAAAGGTTAATTACAAACACAACTGGACTTTATTTGTAACAGAACACGTTTTGCTCTTCATCCTTCTTCACTCCTGAAACTTTTCTCCATCCACTCCATCCTGCCTGGACTCTATTTTTCACTTCTTTACCACATTCCCAATTTTCTTGGATAGTGGACCCAGAGTGATTGAAGTCCTGCACCTTTGTGACCTCTGATCCTTGTAGCCTCACTGTTCCACTGGCCTCCCTCTCTTTTACACCCTCTCTGTCTTACTACGGCTGACGTTCATTCCTCTTCTTTCAAGTGAATATCTCCACCTCTCCAAGTTCTCTTCCACCTGTTCCCTGTTCTCACCACAAATCACAATGTCATCTGCAAACATCATAGTCCATGGGGATTCCTGCCTGACCTCATCTGTTAGTCGGTCCATCACCAGAGCAAACAAGAAGGGGCTCAGAGCCGATCCTTGATGCACTCCCACCTCCACCTTGAAGCTATCTGTCACTCCTACAGCACATCTCACCACTGTCCTGCTGTCTTCATACATGTCCTGTACCAGTCTAACATACTTTTATGCCACTCCAGATTTCCTCATGCGATACCTCACCTCCTCTCTAACCACTGATATGTTTAGCATCAGACCTCTACTTCTACCTTGAGGCGCATCATGCTATCTGACATTCTCTTCACCTCTACTACATTCTATGCCAACTCCTCCTTCAGGACCACCACTACTCCACTCCTCTTTCTATCCACACCATGGGAAAACAGTTTGAGCCTTGCTCCAATGCTGGAACCCTTGCTGCCTTTCCACTTGGTCCCTTGGACACATAAAACATCTACCTTCCTTCTCTGCATCATGTCAGCCAGCTCTCTACCTTTGCCTGTCATTGTCCCCACATTTAGAGTTGCAACCCTCAGTCCTACATTCTTCACTTTCCTATTCTCCCTCTGTCTCCTGACACGTTTCCCTCCTCATGGTCTTCGACTAACAGTAGCACAATTTCCGCCGGCACCCTGTTTGTCAACAGCAATGGTGGCGGTCGTTATTAACCCGGGCCTCAACTGATCCAGTATGGTTTCGCTTTGATGAACCCGCATTATGGTTTTGGCAAAAGTGTTTTACATCGGATGCCCTTCCTGACACAACCCTCACCATTTACCCAGGCTTGGGACCGGCACAAGAGATACACTGGCTTGTGCTCCCTAGTGGCTGGTTTACTATATAGCAACATGCATCAATACCTTATTTGAATGGGAGGAGGGAGGAGTGGGGTCTTCCCATTAATTATTTATACATACATACATACATACATACATACATACATACATACATACATACATACATACATACATACATACATACATACATACATACATACATATATATGTATGTATACAGTATATATTGTTAATTCTACGTGAGTGAGGTTAGCTGCAGGATTTTGCAACAAGTCCTCACTCCAGCCTCTCCAGTAACGGGTTTTTTAACTTTTATCCTTGCACACGAGTATTACCCGATATGTCTCAAGATTAGTTAGAATTAAGGCTGAGACGAGGTAAATTCACCCAGACTTGTTCACTGTCTCCGATTTGCAATGTCATATCCTCGTTTCACCCCGCCGATAGCCCGACTTAGCAGAATGGAGTCAGATCGTATCTCACGGAGAAACATGCATTCACGACAGCCTTTACCTCTTTGTAGATAGTTATTGTTATCCGTCTGGTTAGTTTTAGAACCTAGGAAAATAAGGTTCCAGGATATTGTTTATATCTTTTTGGCTAACACAACCATTTAAAACCTCCAATAATCTTGTTGTTATCTTTGAACCAAGTTTCCCATCATTTAATATCAAGGTGAGTCGAATGAAAAATCCAAATTTGTACGTTTTATATTCTTTAATATTTAATTGCAGGGGATTTAACAGCATAAGCACTACTTACTACAGAAAAGATTTAATCAGGTTACATGATTTGCATTTAAGAGAGTTAAGTGATTCACAGCTCACCAAAGATGTCCTCCACACGCTGGGCTTTAATGTGTTTTTAGCTTTAATTGAATTGAGTTCTACTCCAATGTATAATTTGTATAATCTTCTAAAATGTTGGTTTATTCTACAATAATCTGATTCCGATCAAATATGTTTAATCCACCCAGGTAATCTTGGTGTGTTCCAACTTGTGTTTTTATCTCCACCAGGAAAACTTATTTTAATCCTATCAGGAAATCTTGTCACCTCCAGGTGATGCTGTTGCACTCCAGTCAGAAGTCTGCACTCCAGCAGACTGGACAAATCTTTGTTTAATCCCACATAGGAAAAGCTTGTGTTTTCAACTCTTCAGGAAAAACTTGCTTTGTAATCCCACTTCCAGCAGACTGAATAAATCTTCGTTGTAATTCCACAGAAAAACTCCAGGTAATTCTGTCATAATCCATCAAAACTGTTTAGGGCTAAAAAATCTGGTAATCCTCCCAGACAAAATCAATTATTCCTCAAAAGTGTTATCCATTCAAAGATATTGTAATCCATTCAGTTGTTCTGCGATGCTGATGAACAAGGCCTTCAGAGCAGGCCTGAGGTTAAAATTAGAACATCGTGTTCTCCTGGCTTTTCATCCAAGGTCAGTCAGCTTCTAGCTGGCAGGTCTCACTCCGTGGTCAGACCGAGTGACCCAAAACAATAACAGATTTTCCAATCTCCAGGATCCATTCGGCAAAATCAGCTTTAATCCATCAAAGATTGTTTTCGAAACATTCAGCTCGCTGCAGCCGCAACGAGCACTCCTTTTGTCCAGGAGAAAAACTCTTTTTGAATTAATCCAATTTTCCCAAAGTATCCAGCAAATTCAAAGAATCCTTCATGACTCAAGCAACTTCAAAAGATGTTGTTTTGTTCCACAAAAATATTTTTAGATCAGGAAAAATAGTCTTCCACAAAAAGGCAGCTTTTATTCCATCAATTTTTGTTGTGCAGCACTGATGAACAAGGCTTTTCAAAGCAGGCTGTGACAAGAAAGAACATCCTGTTCTCTCAGACTTTAAACAATCAGTACTCCGTGGCCAGGTCTCCAGGCTGATGTCCCTCTTCACATCAAGGGTTCAGAAAAATAGTATATTCCTTTAAATGATGTTTTAATCCTTCATTGCTCTGTCAAGCTGACGAGAGGCCTTCAGCCGCAGTTAGAAGACGAACAGGGACACTGTGTTCTTCTTATCTTCCCAATTTTCCCAAACATTCAGCTTGCTGCAGTCTGATCTCTCGACGCACAAAACTTCTCTTTAAACTCCTTTTAATCTGTTATGAACAGAAAGGAAAATATCCCTAATTCATTCAGAAGGGAAAAAAAATTGGTTTAATCCATTAATTGAGGTTTATTCCACAGAATTGTTATAAAACAAAAAAATCTTGTAGAAACAAAAATAATTATATCCAGGAAAAATCAGTTACTCCGATAAAAATGTAAAAACATCCATTCACAGCTCCGTTGAGCTTTCAAAGGCCCATTTTGCAGCAGCAGGGAGGACAAAAAAGAACTCCGTGTTCTTTTTAGCTCAAACAAGCTGATAAACCCGTCCGCTTTCAGCGAGAAGATCTCCGCTTTGTTGGTCTCAACCGATTATTTAATCTTCTTGTATAAAAGGAGGCTTTTTTACTGTTATTAATAATTTACTCTTAATATAAATTTAGTTGTGGATTAAACTGGGAATATAACCTACCTTTTTTTGTCAGAAAGTGCCACAAGGGATTTCCAAAAGAATAGGAAATTATTCCATCTCTGAAGCCAGTCCAAATTGTGAAGAAATAAAAAATATTCCAGGCTGAGGGAAAAGGGTCTCTTTGTCCAAAAAGAATCCCTTTTTAGAAAATCCTTATTTCTTCTGTTCGGCTTCCAGAGAGCATCAGTCCATAATCCACAAGAGTTCTTCAAAAGTCCAAAACTCAGCAAAATTTCTTCTCTCAGACAGCCTTATTTATAGTCAAGAAAAGGGTTTGACCCCCACTATTCTAGACAACCATGTCATTTTCCTGTTTTTTCATTGGTCAGTAATGAGGTAACTTTCTCAGCCTTCACCGGACTGGTGACATAATGTCTCCTTCAGCTGTCACCCTCCCTCAGCAGAGAATGACCTAATGCCATCTGTAATCTGGCAAAGTTCCAATTTTTTCAGTCAGAACAAGTTTTCAACTTTCACCCAGATCCTCAACTTTTACCTAAATTTACTCAAACTGTGGAAAAAACACTCTTTCAACGTGCTATGTAATATTTAAAACTATTTTTCAACCCTCAGCAGTGGAGCATCCTTTAGTTTGCTGTGAATCATAAAAGAAAACATAAAATAACATACATTTTACTTCTCAATACATAATTCTGCATATTCAGTCAATCACTTAACATCCAGAAAACATTTTGCTTCAATAGAATTCTGTTTCACAAAAGTTCACATTCCCATCTGAAGCTTTTCACTTTTCTTTTGAACCAAGGCCTGACTTTCTCCTGTGTCTCAGCTGTGTTTAAGATAAGAGACCGTGCTCCTCACACTAAAATGTATGTGTGTGGGAGTGGGTGCGTGTGCTCGTGTACGCGTGGGTGTGTGTGTGTGCGTTAGAGCCTCTGTGTCTGGCTGCTGTAGCATGAAAAGTGCTCATTCAAAGATTACATTTTATTTTAATTATCTTTGCTTCAAATGCTTTAAAAACTCTTCATTTTTAACAGGCCTTAAATCACAGAGCTCTGTTTTAAGAGGCCTTCAGCTCATTTGACAACACAGCAAAACACAGCAAAACTAACAGCAGAAAGGTTTGCCTTATCTACTGGACCTAATTCTGTTCAGGCCTCCTGGGCCTGAGTGAGCATGCATATATGACCTTTGCTGTGCGTGTGTTAATGTGAGGCCTGACTCAATCTTATATTTCTTATAGCACAGGGTTAACTGAACACACAACAACTCAAAGACCGTTTACTAAAATACAACCAAAGCCTAAAAATAAAAACATATGAGTTTAAAATGCCATATAAATTAAACTAATCTAGGGTTACTGACGGTGTGTTATTACACCCTGCTCTCAGCCCTGTGCCAAAGGCAACTTACCATGTGTGTGTATATGTGTTGTAAAGATCTTTGCAGCAGTATAAGTCTGTTTTCAACCCAAAAGTCCTGCATATTTTGACATCCCCTGCTTGAAAACAGGCGGTACTGCTCAAACAAGTCCTTCAACACTCATGTGATCATCTCGTCATCTGTCCATGCCATCTGGGACCCCGAGATGTCGTCGTCAGGTCACGCGGGATCCTTGGTGCCTCTGGACCCTGGATTGCTGTTCGCTTCTTCTCAACCTCCATCATGGTGTAGTCATCCTGGTTGGTTCCACGTGTGCCGCCCGGCTGAGGTGAGGTCGTCCTCCTCAGGTCATCTCCTCAGGTCATCTCCGGAGATCCTGTAGTGGTCAATGATTCTTCGTTCTCCCTTGTTGATCGAGCATCAGGATCAGCATTCTCCCTGGCCTCAGGCATCAGTGTTTCAGCATTCTCCCTGGCTTCAGATATCCTTCAGGTGAGTAGGCAGCATTGCCATCCACACCTACTGAAGCGGTGGTGTTGGCCTTGGGTCTTCAAGAATCAAGTCAGACTCTGAGTCAATGGGATCAGCAACTGCTGAACTGACTGGGATAGCGCTGTCAGGTTCTTCCGGCTTAGCTGGGCCGGTTGTATCAGGACATTGTAAATAAGTAAATAAGTGAAATAAGTAAAGAAGTAAAGAAGTAAACTAAATTCTATATACTAGCAAGAGCGGGGGGGGGTTTCAAGCGGTATTGGCTAAAATTATCAATTTCTTTCTGCTTTCGGAATCAAACCTCCTGGGTCGTACTTTGGGACTTTGCTCAGTAGCGTTGATTCTGGCACCGTCTTGTGTTTTACGGTGTGGACAGTCCTGACTTTTGGTTAGGTTTTGATGTTCTCCAGTTCGGTTTCTTCTGATGAAAGGAGGGACTTTGTCACAGTCCAGATGAATATTGCCCCAAAATTCCCAACGAGGGAGTATGGCTTGGCAGCTGTCATCCTTCGGTGGGGCAGGATAAATCACTTCAGCCTTCCAATATCCTTGGTGGCATAATCCCATTAGTGGTCTACAGCCCCAATCACAGTGCCATTCAGGGGTTTCTTTGTCCAGATGAATCCAGTTACATCTCGTTGTCCTTTTTATGTTGTGATGCAGGAGCATTATCCAGGTCACAATTCCTTCAGGCAAAATCAGTAGATTGATTACCTTGAAGTGGGGTTTGTCTGGCCCCGTTAAGTTCTCAGCTTCTACTGCAGACACCCATTCAGGGGTGTTTCTCAGCTGGTACATCCAAGCTGGATAGCCTGCTAGTCTTACTCTTTCCCAGGTCTTGGTAAGATTTTCAACAGTTTCATTTCTGTCCCATGGTACGAAGATGTCTCTTTGCGTGGTGTCCCAGCAAGTCATGTTTGCATATTTGGATCTCCCATGGGAGACTTTTACATGCGTTAGGCTCCATGGTCTGATTCCGGCTTGATACAAAATAACCAACAACATAACTAAGCCTATTAACACTACGAATCCCTGCAGCAGGGTTCGTAGACAAGTTGCTTTATCCATTCTCATAATCCTTAAACAGTCCTTAGGTCGGTTAGGGGTCGCCATATCTTCATAGATTTGTGGTACATCTTCATAGATGTGTGGATCTTCTTCATTGATGTGTGGATCTGCATCGCTGTTTGAATCATCTCGACTTAGTCTACTTTCCAGACTTGTCATGTTGAGAGAGTTTCTTTTCAAAGACTTTGCTTCTTTTAGCTCTGGGCTTCCTCCTCGAGCGCCTGTGAGTTGTGGTCACTCGATCTTTGAGGAGCTCCAGATATAGTGGAGAGGGGTGTGGCCATCCAGGTTGCAATCTTTACCATACCCACTTCCACCGAATCACCAGCCATTCGGTAGGTTCAGGCTGGGGTCCTTCCAGGTGCCATTTCTGTTGGGGTTTGGGTCCCCATTTCAATCTGATACTTATTCCTTTTATCGTCATGTAGACCACATTAAATATCCATGGTGAGGTTGGAGGACAAAGCTTAGGGTGATATTCTTCTTGAGGTTCATCCAAATGAGACTTTCTGGTATTTTTGGCGATCGGTCTTGAGTCTATTATGTCTTTCTCTGTCACTGCTCTTCTATGGGGTTCTGCATGCTACATGGTGTGAGGTGGTCAACCATCTGTGGGCGTTCCAGATTACCAATGTGGTCGCTTTTGACTCTCACTGGGACTTGGTCCTCTTTTCCTTTCACACGTCCTTTGTACAGTTCCACGCAGAGAGGCGATGGGTGTGGCAATTCCGGTCTCAACCCTCTCCACACCCACTTCCATTGGTAGACCCCCCAACATGCAGGTTCAAGCTGGGGGCCTTGCAGCCCACAAAAAGGTTCGTCAGATGGGTCCTCACCTCTTCGGTGCTGTTCCTCCGCCTCACCCAGTCTCTGTCTGAACATTTCCCTGGATTTTTTCCGTATTGTACATAGTGTTCCCCCCTTTCTTCCAACGCTGTTATTGTACTGACGAGTGGATGTCCCCTGTATGATACTGTCATCCTGTAAGCCATCCTTACTGGGTACTCTTCCCAGTCGTTGATAGGCGTGCAGACTCTATCACACAGCATTCGTAGGGGCAGCTCTGTGTTTTCAACCACCACTTTGTTTGGGTTAGATTCCCGGTTGAAGATGCTTATCTTCATAGCTCGGCTTGTTGTCCAAACCTCCAATTCCCCTATGGAGATCTCGCAGAAATGTGTTTGATGTGGCTCTCTATAATTATGGCCCCATCTGATTTTGAACTGTATTCCAAGTACTCTTAAATAGACAACATTGAAGATCCATGGTGTCCCCATTGGGCTGGGGATGTATGGCATTCTCCATGAGTCTTTTGTTACTGCATAGTCCGTGATACCTCTAAGAGACCCTTTAGTTAGGTCTTTGTTCCTGTGGAACATTATACATGAGCAGTAGTAATTTTTGGTTCTGTTAAAGTTTAGGGTGTAATCTTTTCTGGGACGGTCTAACTTTACTAGTTCTTTCCGTACAATTAGAGCTGGTTGATACGGTCCTGTCCTGGATCGTTGAATCAGCAAATTCCACACATAAGTGGGTGCCTCGTCCTCTGAGTCTGAGTCATTGTAAAGCGGGTCTCTGTCCCAGGACCAGCATGTTTCGATGATTTTTGCAGATTTTATATTATCTCTCCCTTTCCAGATATAATTTGGACACCTCACGATTTGATCTAATAATTCCCTACCTTTCCTTTTGCGATGAGATCCTTTGATGATTCTAGCGCCCCGTCGTTCAGTTTTTAGTTGTCCATTTCCTTGTTCATGTGCTTCCATTCCCTCAGAAATGTCTTGCTGGCCCAAGCGTTCAGTACACTTCGCTTTTTCTCTGTTTTACTTGGGTTGGGACTTTTCTGTGTCGTCCTTATTGTCTTCGATCAGCTGTATCGTAGCTCCCACCGAATACACTCCCTTGTGTGGAGCCACGATCATCTGTACTGAGACTTTAATCCACTGGGTGGAGTCAGGTCTTATGGGCGTGTCTACACTATGTGCAGCTGTTCTGGGAATCTACAGCATCCTCGTTTGACAATTTACATAGTACTTCACCATAGTCCCCTCCCATTCACAGGTACAATCTTTTGGGCCTCTTTCACTCAATTCCCATTGTGTGAAGATCATTACTCTTGGCAAAACTGTGGTCCTAGTTTTTCCCACAAATAAAGGTATCCACCTTTACTGGCTTCAGTTGTACTCCCGTACATCTTTTCTTTTCACCTCAGTTCTGAGGGGTTTATTTTTTAATCTTTATATTTTCTCTTCGCCTCAGGTTCTTCGCCTCAGAGGGGATAATTTCTTCATCTTTGTTCTTCACCTCAGATTTGAGGGGCTAATTTTTTCGTCTTTTATCTTCACCTCAAGTTTTGAGGGGCCTAACTTCTCCTGGTCCTTCCCACCAAATGGGTAGGCCAGTAGGTTCCATGTTGACTTCACAGCTGTTTTACAGCTTGTTCCACTTCATCATTTCGCATTCTGCTGACAGGTATCTTCTCTTGGCGTACTCCAAGGTCTTCAGAGCCCTACCTGCCCAAAAGCTCTGAGGTTGTTCTTCTTAAGATAACTCCCCCGCATATAGTGGCCATTCTACGATAGGGGAGCATGGTACTTGGTTCATTGGCCATAATCCGGTTTCTGGTTTGAATTAGCTAGGAATTGGCTTCAGTTGCTCTATTTCCAGGATTCCCTAACTTTGTTAACACAACCGTGTTATTGTCTAATATTCTCATCACTTTGTCTGTGGCGTTCCATTTGTGCTCCACTGCAACTGCTGATGGGTGATCCTGTGCTCTGACCCACACCTTTTGTCCAACCTCAAATGAAGTGTTGGAGGCTGGTTGTTCCTCTTTAACCTTGAGGCCCCGCTACTGTCCAGCGTGTTAAATTGACGTTGGTTAAGCTCCTCACCGG